>JAVSBS010025339.1:0-10700 GCA_033124195.1 Coracias cyanogaster | reverse complement strand
CCATTTTAGTTTTCCAATCCACAAGTCTCTCTCCCTTATTCCCTTTCTCTTCCCTTTGGGAAGGCAGAGGGGTTAATGGAGAGCGTCTGTCACTTGTTTAGTGGCTGGCCCAGCCCTAACCCTTGACATACCATTAGCTGGGGGACCATATTCACAATAGGAAGGACACACTTCTCATGCCAAAGATTCTGCAGCTTTTAGCATTTCTTTTATATGTGCCTGATTTCCACAGGCAACACCACACATGAAGAAGATCGGTGCCATGTGGCTGGCGGGTTTCTTTATCTGTAATGCTGACAGGCTCCGATGTACACCAGGGAGCTCATCGTGACCTACGATGCATTAGCGCTTCTTGATATAAGTACTTTTTAAGCAGCGAAGATGCAGAGGGTGACCTACTGCCTGATAATTGTGTCCCTTGAGAGGTTTTGGGATGTCTCCTCCTTCCGCTGTATTGCAAAACCAGGCATTTGGCACAATTAAGGTTTCTTTTTCCCAAGTCTTTCCATCCAAATGACTGTTGCTCCACTTGCTCTGCTACGTGACTCCCTCAGCCATGGCGTGCAGCACGTGTGCCGCCTCACCTCACCCCGTGAGACCTGGCTGTGGGCACAGCCCGAAGCGTCGCTGCCTTGAAAAATGCGACCTGAAACCTGCTGTGGGAAATCAGCAACGAGCCCGCGCAGCGCTGGTCCTCAGCAGTCCCGTCCAGGTGGGAGCGTGACCAGGGATGTGACTGAGCCACCCTTGGAGGATGGCATCTGTGCTCCCCTGGCCATGGCCACGGCTGCGTGAAATGCAATTATGGCTGAACAAGGATGGAAAATCCCACCCGAGGAACTGTTTGGATGCACAATAGAAACACAGCCACAAACACTACAGTGGCTCAGCCATGAAAATGAGCTTCTGTTCTCCTACAGATGCTTCTCCACCTGCTCACCAGCAGGACAGGTAACCCCGGTCCAGCGCAGGGCTTCGCCTGGCTTCCCTCTACTCACCCCTTCCTGAGGGACACTCTGCCCCTTTTTTTTTGTTTTTCCAGTTATTTCAATCAGTGCTCTCAGTTTGCTCAAGAGTGGAGAAGGAAGTTCACGGCCCTTTCCCCCCAGAGAAGATAGGGCACCTGACCTGGAGGCTCTGCCAGCCTCTGCCCGTCAGGGCCCTTCACCTGTGTGCCAACACTTCCCCCTTCTCCCAGACAATCAGAACATGATCATTGTCATTTGTTTTCTTTAGAACAAAACTGTTGATGTCATTTCTCCAGCCAGCCTGAGACTTGTATGTTGTCAGGACAGACAGAGCCTTTCTAAACCCCTGTGGTCCAAGGTCTCACTCAGGAAGGGATTTCCAGGAGCAAAGCAAGGTTCCACCCTCTCGGAAGGTGCTGTTTCACAGCCAGGCTACCAAGCAGCACCCTGTGTTTTATGTACATGGGTTAAAAGCAGTCAGACCACCTTCACCACCATCAGAAGCGAACGCAAAGGCTCACCAGCACGGACAAGGACCATCTGAGAGCCACAAGGCCACTGCCAGGGAGGTGTCACCCTCTGCTCAAGCTCCCCTCGTGTTCAGAGGGATGCCTTTACGCCACTGCCCACCCAAAACCGGGCAAGGTCCCTGCAGGCAGCACATGGAGTCATCCACAACATGAATATAAAGAGTCCTTCAAGGCACAGCTCCCACAGCTGGAGTCTCTACAACCAACAGATTTCAGCATCTGCAAGGAGCACATGGCACCTGCCCACCCTGTCCCCCTGCACAGGCCTTAATTAGCCCCAAATCTGTCATACCAACTTTCTGAAAGACATGTCCCTTGGTTACTCTCAAGTTCATGGCCTGACCCAGCAGAAAACAGGTCTTCTAATTGGGGTGAATAATCAGAAACTATATACAGGAGGAGATCTGTCCCAGTACACTGGTTACATCTCAGCAGGTCCCAGTGCCTGTGCCTTAAATAACCACGTTTCATGAACCCTCCAGTCTTATTCACAATGGCTGCTTCAACCACATTTGATTAATATTTTCTTCATAAGGCATATGATTGCAATTAGCATTTCAAATTACCACGGGGACATCTCTACAAACAGTCACAGATGGGAGGACTGCTAACTTTAGATTTCCCTCTGCACAGACAGGAGCCGGGAGGAGGGGAGGGACAGCTTCCAGAGAGCTTTAGCCCCGGGGAAGCGCTCGGAGGTTTCAGGCCTGCAGAGCTCCGACCCTTTTGAAGTGAGCTTCGGTGTTCAGGGAACAGCTCTGCAGGGCCCGGCTGAGGCACAAGGCACTTTGTGTAAAGACACAGGAGCCCTTACCTGCCCCTCATTCGTTCACCAGCGCTCCCCGTGACAGGAGCGTTCAACAAGCAATGGAGCCAGTGAGTCACTCCGGATCCTACTCATGACAGCAGGGGAAAGAAGTCCTTCAGTCGAAGCTTTACATCAGCCTCCTCACATCTCAAAAGATCATGGACCAAAGAGTGAAGCCGTCACAAGGACACGGGCCAGCACAGGGCGGGTGGAAGCTCATCTTTGCAGGAGTTGCCACACATGTTATTTCACTCAGCTGAGGCTCACTTGAGGAGGGATTGCTCCCACCGAGAAACCACACCAGTAACGGGCTGAGAGCGGGTGTCTCACCGTGGCAAGAACATCCCAGCCCAACCTCTCCCAAGGAGGCAGCAGGAAAGGGACATGGAGGGTCTGACCTGGGGCAAACTCGGGCACAGCTGCAGGCAGAGGCTCTGGGTGAAGCAGGAGGACAGCCCACCAGAGCTGGAGCTGGCAGCCAGCCCTGAACCATCGCAGCTTAGAGCACAAAAGGAAAGCAGGTAGAGCGGGCACACGGGAGGAGCGAGCAGCCAGCCCTGCCTCGCTGCCCTTCCCGACGCTCCGCGGCACCGGCCGGGTCACCCCACTCACCGTCTGCCACGGGGGCCTTCACGGGCTCGATCCTCGACACAATTTCTGCCAGGTCCGTAAAAGAGGTGGTGGGACAGGTCACGTTCTGAAACACAGTGAGAAGTTGTAGGTATGTTAACAAATACACACAAAAACTCCAAACAAGTCGAGACTGTGTAAAAATGATCTCGAACAGACAAAGCTCCAGACACAGAAACTCTCCACGGTTCCCCCTCAAAAGCCGTTACTCATCAGTGAGTAATCCTCAAAACAACTCTCCTGATCAGGTCTGGTGGCACAGACAGGATTCCCAAGGGCAAACAGTGGGACAACCTCTAATAGCTCCTTCTCCATCCACACAACAAGAAGTCTCTTAAAAATTCAGCAAACTACAGAAAAGACCACAAAGACAAGAACCGGCGGGTCTGGACTCGTGACAGACAGTGCTCATTCTACTTGTTTGTTCTCCATCACTGTTACTATAGAGAAGAGGGACCAGCCCTGGGCCCACAGAGTGATGCCACAGGAGGCAGCAGCCCAGCCCTGGGGTGACCAGGACCCCCCCGGGGACCCCAGCAAGCTGTGGAGCTGGAGGTGCTGCAGCCAGCAAGAGCCTGAGGTACGTGGTCTGCCCACCTGGAGAATTATTTCCCTCTGTTACTCTTCTTTTCAATAAACCCTTTCTATTTTTAGTCTGTCTCACCCAAGCAGTGGGTTGAGCGTTCTCTATTTTGAGAAGTTGCCTGCTCCACTTTCTCCTTTAATAAAACCAAGCTTTGGCATTTAAGGACGGTTTTGTTCTTCCCGCATGCTGTGAGCGGCCCGACCAACCTCCTCGGGGCCAGGCACAAGGTCACCAGGTGGAACCCTCAGCACTTCTCACCTTGTTTTAAAACCAGGGATGTTCACTAGTACAACAGCACAACCCCGAGCTGGGGGGCGAGCGCTGGGGAAGCGCTGGCACAGGGCACGTTACCGGCGTCGGGCTGCGACTGTCGCCCAGACCTGTCCACGTGCTTCCAGACAGGACAGTTTCCTAAGATGAGGTTTTATGAGCAATTCTTTGCTCTTCTGGCAAGAGCACTGATACTATGAATCATGCAGCCTCTGTGGGGGTCACAGCAGAAGCCCATTACAGCTGCAGCAGATCGCTCTCAGTTGACCTTTAATCCATAACTAACTTTTGATGTCATTCAGTACAGCTAAAGCAAGGTGTGGATCCAGGACAAACAGCTGGTGGGGAGTGGTGGCCAGAGAAAAGCCCAAAGGGAATTAAAAAATACCTGTATGAAATGAAACAGCAGTATCTTAGGACACACACTTTAAAATATACAGAAGTCTGAAAGCTCAGAAGCTCAGTTTGACCATTAAGGAACCATCAAGAAGGGTGAGTCAGTCCAGCCTCGTTTTGAACATCTGCCCTGAATGGTCCCAGTGAAGCATTTGCAGAAAGCTGTTGCCCAGGATTGGAAAAAAAAGCATCTACTCCTTTTTTTTGTGCCGTATGACTAAGCGGGGAGATGTGTGAACTCTGGCCACCAAGCAGACGCAGCAATGTTCGAGGCAATCGCCTCTGCTCTAAAAAGGTGGACTTTTAGCAAGCGGAGAAAGTGGCTGCACGGGGCACTCAGGTGGACACGGGCCAGGCTGTCCTTGGGAGCACGGAGAAGGCAGGGACCAGCATCGGCAGGGATGAAAGCCCAGGATGCTGCATGAACTGCTGAACAAAGTCCTGCAGAGACCACCACCAAAAGGTGCTGCAGGAAAACCAAGATCAGCTCATGCTCCCACACGCAAGCTGCGAGGACAGAGGATTATGAAGCAATTGTGAGTGTGACCACACTCATGGGAGCATCTGTTACATTCACCGATGTACAGATGATCCCACGCGTAGACCTGCCAGAGGACACTTGGTGAGGCAGCTGCACCCCAACATCTTTGCACTCCAACTGGGACACCACTTGTGGGAAACCAGGTGTCTTCCCACACTCGTCTGATGCTTTGCAAGTAGGAATTTAATGTTTAAGCACTTCCTTTTACTACTTCTAAGGACAAAACCACACTCTCAGGTAATACAAGGCAAAGACACGTCTCATTCATTTGAAATGGTTGGACTCAGTGATCTTAAAAGGCCTTTTCCAACCCCAACAGGTCTATGATGCTATAAAATCCACTCTAAAACCTTTCTGCTGATATTTTTTTCCTCAAGGAGGAAAGTATTCTCCTTGGCACAATATTTATTAAAATAAATTAGGGGAGAAAGACAGTTACTACTGTAGCCTGCTAGATTATATTTAGCTTTGACTATGAATAACACTTCAGTAGACAAAACTTCCCTGAGGAGATCCAATTAATGGTATTGCACAGAAGTGCTGGGGAAGAGTAAGGGTTGTCCGAGTGAAGTTTATGTGAGGTTCCTGTTGTTTGTGTCTTCAGTATTTGCATTTTTGAGACAAGATAAACAGTGATTGAATGATGAAAGCAAAGGAAAAGCAACTAAATGATTAAGCATCTAGAATTTTTAAGTAAAACTTCAACGCTTACGACATGGAAACAAGATGATAAGAAACTGGGCTCAGCTCTCTCAGATGTTGAACACTCCAGAAATAGCTGAAGAACTAAAACACCAAGCATCAAAACCTTCGCTAATGAAAGGCAAGTTAAAAATATCAGCTGTTATCCCTGGAAGATAGCAGAGCTAGAGGACTTAAGTGACTCTAATGGACTAAGGAGAAAGAAAAAAAATGACAAACACCCCAGTGAGAGGCTGCAATATGTGTTATTTTGTAGAAATAAATCTACTGAAAGAAAAGTCAGATGAAAAATATCTTGGCTTGAAAAATATCTTGGTTTTTACTGGACTCCAGAGTTTTCAGAGCAAGGGCAGAAGATCTCCCAGATCCTTGGGAGTAGAGTCTGGAACCAAACCTCAGTGTCAGGCTGGGGTGGTCCCTTGGGTGGGATTCGTCTGATGATGGGAAGTCATCAGTGCTAATCCCTTGGCTCCCTCCACACGGCCGGAGCCAAGGGTGCTGCTCCTCTGATCCCCGTGGAGCCATTTCCATTTCATCAAGTGACTCACACCAAACAGAGCTCACCTCTCTCTGGTGACAAATGGGGGTATGGGATGAGTAGCTCAGACGTGGGTGTCATCCACCCCTCATTGCTGGGCTAATGTCTATCCCTGCAAGTCCTGCCCTTCCTCTCGCCTTGCTCACGCCATCTCGCTCCTAAGGAACGTGCTCCACCACCCATCTCTGGAGGAGCTGCAAATGTCGTTTTTCACCTCTCTTGCCTCTCCTTAGCGAGGCTCTCCACAGTTACGGCCCGTCTTGGCAACCAGTTCAAACCTGTCTCCAAAAGGCGGTAAAGATTAATTACAGGGTAAAACACGAAGCCTTCGTGGCACCTGGGTTTTAAATCAAGAGGAATTCAAAGGAGGGTAAGGATAATAAACCAGCATATTATAATATTGTATCCAAGTCCTCAAAAAGGTGGAAGCTGTTTCTTAAAAACAACAGAAACTTCCCTGGCAAGACATTCAGGCAGCCCACTGAGTTATGAACCAACGCGAGAGGCTGACCTCAATCCTTAAACTCTAAAACCAAAGGAATTTCATCCTACTTTTAAGAAGAAATCTTCATGGGACTGTAACCACAGAGCAACACGGTGTATTCTGTAGATTTACCATCATCAGGCATTTACCGTTAACTGCTCAGATGTGCTGAAGTGAACAAGGTGCGTGAACCCCAATACCTGGACAGAGCTCCAAGTTCTGCAGAGCCTCCATGACAGCTCTACAAAACACCTCGTCTGTAGTGGAGTGAGGAAGAAAAGCACAAAGCCACCAAGCAAGGAATCTATGGCTTAGCAGGGATTTTAACTGCTGGCTAAAAGCACGCCTCCACCAAGGGTTTAATTCAGGATTTCTGGAAGCATCTGAGAACGACTTGAGTCACATCCTGAAAGCCACTAATAAACAACGCCAGCGATCCTGACCCACGTCCTCTGTGACAAGCACTGGGCAGCTGGTGGGAGAGAGCCACGGCCCTGGCAGATCCGTGTCCAGTAGCAAGAACTATACCCAGGTACCACCTAAAGTTTGTGGCACAAGAATAAATAAAAAATAATTCTTAGAAGATTACTTGTGCTTAGTCAGCACTGCTCGGGCTGCATGTGCCTACAAGTGATGGGGACAGAAATGGCCCATCACCTGAAACCACAGACCATCCTCTCTCTCAGGACCTGTGGGGCACAGCCACAGCTTCTGCTCCAGCGCTCGGGCAGAAGCTCAGCCAGCAGCTTCAGGTGCCCTCAAGACCACAGACACACACAGGGAAGGAGAAGAGAGCAGTGGGAGTGCAAACACCACGTACACACCAGTTACGTGTCCCAGCAAACTCTGGTTACTGGTGAGCATCCTGCCTTCCTTCATGGACTTTTGGGTTGTGAATGACTCCAGGTTACAACCATGGTATCAAGAAGTTGTTAGAATGGAACGGCAACACGAGAGCCACCCTCCAGAGCACTGCATCAGTTCCTGGGGTTTCAGAGAGCCCATCGCACTTGCTGAGGACACAGCTGGGTCTCTGCGTGAGCACGCAGCACGTACCAGGGATAGACAGACAGACATCGGAGCGTGGGCTCTGGCAGGGCACACGGTGGCCACACTTGTACCTGATGATCAGAGAAGTGCAGGACCTCACTCATCCAGGCTAGGGCTCAAGGGAAGAAGTTTCTGAAAAACTGATCACGCCTTTTCTTGCCCGAAATAGTTTTAATTAATAGGTGCATGCTCACAATAAGGACTTGAGGGAATTGATCGCTCTCCTTCACAGCCCTGCCAGGGTCGGGGCAGCAGGCAGCAGGGAGCTCTGGCAGAACAGTGCGTTTAAACCCAACACTTACGTCAGTTTTGGATTTGCAGGTCTCCTGTCTGTCTCTTAGCATCTTCTCCAGGACTCCGCTCCTGCACCAGACATTAAATACAGTTTTCCCATGCTGATATCCCACTTCCTGGAAAAAAGAGAGCAAGAGGAAAAGCAGTAATTAGTAACTAATTAGTTACCAAAACCCCATTATATCACATCATCTGCAAACCAGGAGGAAATCCAGAGGTCGACCCCAAAGCCAGGATGTTCTTTTTCTACCTTCCAGCCTCAGCCCCATAAGCTGTTCAGTCTAAATTAGGGGAACAATTAAGCAAACAAGGTGCTATTTTAAGTCCAAGTGCTAACCTGAGCTTTGACCCCACAGCCTGCAGTGAAAAGTGCCACCTGACACAACTATTTTTACAGCAGTGGCTTCGAGCAGGCTGCTCATGGAATAATGCCATAGGAAGAGAAGCTTTGGATGCATATTTATACATCTTTCCAGTACTGGCTTTTTCTTCAGAAGAAGGTATTCATTAATTTGTGTCTTTTCCCGCCTCGGCTCAAGCTTTGCAAAAAAAGCCACCATAGGGCACCCGGTTCCAAAATCTCTTGCGATGAGTTAAGCCAGACAGCACCAAACATGCAAGCGCGAGTTCTGGAGCAGAAATGATGGCACATGGACAACACCAAGCCCACAAACTCGACATGTTCCTCTAATTTAAAAGCATAAAGTAATTTGTGCTTGGAATAATCATAGACCCATAGAATGTGTTGGGTTGGAAGGGACCTCCAGAGGTCATTGAGTCCAACACCCCTACAATAAGCAGGGACATCTCTAACTAGGTCATGTTGCTCAGAGCCCCATCAAGCCTGACCTTGAATGTCTCCAGGGATGGGGCCTCCGCCACCTCTCTGGGCAACCTGTCCCAGTGATCAACCACCCTCATGTTAAAGAGCTTTTTCCTAATGACAATGACACGGTGCTGCGTCATTGGCATGGAAACAACTGGAAAAAATAACCCGATTGCTCCAAGTTTTTCTATTTTTCTAACAAGACAGTAGGAATGGTGTTGAAAAATGCAATCAAAAGGACAGAGGAACAGGTGTCGGGAGCGCTGGATCCTATTTCCAGCTCCTCCGCTGGCAGCACCAGGCCTGTGCAGCAGCTCCGAGGCTGGCAGCAGCCCTGCTGAGCTGCTGTTGCTTCTCCAGATTTTGGAGCGGGGTTTAAAGCACGGGAGGCACTCAGGCTGGAATGCTCCTCTTGTAATCGATCGTAGCTCCTCAGCCCAGGGCGGACGTGATTACTCAGGCGGAAAAGGGACCTGACAGATCTACAGCTGCCTGGGTCAGACCAATCCAAAATAACTGCGAGAAGCCGAGCTTTGGGAAGGGACACGCAGGGACTGACAGCACGAGGCTGGCACAGAAGAGGAGCCGTGACAAGAAAAGGGCATTTTTGTTCTTTGGAACACTGTTAGTGGTTACATGGTGCCCGTTCCTATTTTCTGTACAATCCAGGTACGCAGCTGAAATGCAAACCCCGGCTGCTTCATAGCCCAGAAGGACACAGGAGTGCCTGGATTGCCCTTTCCTTTCAGGGCAGCACAGTTCAGAGCTTCCCTGCGGACAGACGCTATTTAGCTACGCTGCAGGGAACGAGCATCCAGGAGGGTGCTGACCCTCCGTCCTGCAGCGTCTTGTGCCAAGAACCTGCTCACAGGAAGGGACGTCTGTGAGAAACTGCACCTTTTCCCAATTTTCTTCCACTCGAAAAAATTGCCTGGCATCTTTAAATCTCTTTAACACCACCAAATTAGACAGAACAATGATTTGGGTTTTGGATTTTGATTCTATAAGAAGGCTGGGGAGGGACTTTTCACAAAGGCCTGTACTGATAGGACAAGGGGTGATGGGTTCAGAGTGGAAGAGGGGAGATTTAGATTAGAAATCAGGAGGAAATTCTTCACTATGAGGGTGGTGAGACACTGGCCCAGGTTGCCCAGGGAAGCTGTGGATGCTCCATCCCTGGAGATGTTCAAGGCCAGGTTGGACGGGGCTTGGAGCAACCTGGTCTAGTGGGAGGTGTCCCTGCCATGGCCGGGGTGGAACGAGATGACCTTTGAGGTCCCTTCCAACCCAACCATTCCATGATTCTCTGATTTCACCTCCTCGTTCCCCGTGTTCCTCATGTTCCTCAGTTGGCTCCATTCCAATTCCTGCGATCGCCAAAAGCAAACATCCGCTACCGCGTCGGGTTCTGCTGGTTGCACGGAGGAGCTGGAAGCTCTCGCCACATAAAAGTGTGTTTCCATAGTTACACGTCGATCGCGGGGAAAAAAAATAGTGATAATGATAATAAAAAAGAGAAATATCCGGCTCAAGGGGGAGAACTTCCAAAGGAAAAATTGCCTCCGATAACCGCGGTGGCTGCAAAGAGGGATCCGAGGGAAATAAAGGCAAAGAGAGGTTGGATCTGGCTGGAAGCGTGGTGGGACTGGAAGAGCTGCTGGTGGCCGAGCAGCTGTCGGAGGTGGGGTGGGGATTGTTCCACCACGAGGGAAAGGTTGATGAGGTGGCCGTGGAAAAAGGAGAAGGTGGAGAAGGTTGCGGTTAAGATGCTCCCATCTTCAGATGGTGCTGATGGGTGAGGACCTTGCAGCAGCAAGTTGAGCTGCGTGAGGAGGTGCTGGCTTCTCCGGAGCGCTTGGGGAAGTTCTTTAGAGAATCTCAGACAGGTTTGGGTGGCAAGGGACCTTCAAAGCTCCTCAGGTCCAACCCCCCTGCAGGGAGCAGGGACATCTGCAACCAGAGCAGGTTGCTCAGAGCCCCGGCCAACCTCACCTTCAGTATCTCCAGGGATGGGGCAGCCACCACCTCTCTGGGCAGCCTGGGCCAGGCTCTCACCACCCTCAGCCTCCAAAATTCC
>JAVSBS010025338.1:18321-65549 GCA_033124195.1 Coracias cyanogaster | reverse complement strand
ACTTTTCTTTGAGATTGTAAAAAATAAGTTTCAACCTTTTTTTTTTCCTCTTCATCTTGCAGCAATCACCTTCCATGAACCATAGTTTTGCATATATAGTTTAACTTTTATACTACTTGTTCAGTGTTATAAAGGTCATGTAATAATATTCAATTATACATGTATGTATTCAATTATATGCTGCAAGACATATACTTAAAATATATATGCATTTTTAGAGCACTAGGTGACTGAAAATATCTTACATCATTTTATTTTACAAAACTAAATTAGCATGTACTGTATGGTACGCTGGCTAATGCCAAACCGTATCTTTACCAACTCTAGCTCCGTGGGAGTAGCATACTGTTCAATCTAAACAAGCATTTCATAACCTGGACTTTCATTTTAACCAGTTGAATGCATTTGCCTTGTGTCTTTTAATGAATACTTTGTCCAGAATGTCATACACCCTCTAGTGAATTAAATTCTCCACACTCTGAAGCATTTACTTTAAAAAATATTTAATATACAACTGCCTGCTAACATACATAGCAAATCTCCATGTGAAGCTATCAAGTAGAAATAAGGCACTTAAAAACTTCAAGAGATCACATAGTTTTGCCATTGAAGACTGTTTAAAGCTTTAGGCACTTAGGTAACTTAATTTCTTTACAAGGGAAGAAAGAGATTCAGGTATTCAGAAGAAGATGAAGTCAGAGAGTGCTGTGCCAGGTGTTTCAGCTGTAAGAAAGCTTAAAGCATGGAAGGAGCAATGTAGCAGCAAAGCATACCTGCTGAATAATTCATCACTGTCTTACACACTTCTGCTGCTGTACCATTATTTAGGAAATAATATTATATTGTTATTGATTAGAGCACTTGCTGACACGTTTCATTTGCTGGGAGGTGTGTGTGCATGCTTTGTATTTCCGACACTTACGCCATCACTAGAGAAACTTATGTATAAGCTTGATTAAAATTTAAGAGGCTGGATGTTATACACACGCACACACATACTCAGCATTTATCCCTAACACTCCCAGTCTGGGTAGGGAGAGGTTGCTTCATGTGTCAGAGACATAGTCTTTCCACAGGTAGTCTTTTTGAAGTGATGAAAAACATTTCTTAAGGGAGTACAAGTGGCTTTGCCTTTACCATAACACTGCCGGGAAAGCATCTCTTTTGTTATACCGACCCGCAGTGCCATGGGAGTGTGTGGGAAGGAACAAAAAGCAACCTCTGCTGCAAGAGCCAGCCCTTCTGTGCCACGATCATGGACAGCCCCACTAACACAAGCCAGACCCCAAGGGTGCCCTTTACTTAGGCTGCTGTAGTTGCTGATACAAATAAACTTTTGCCTGTAGTTGGCTAAAGGCCAGAGGAACTTGGTGCCTGTTGCAGCTAGTACATGTTAGTTGAACAATGAAATCCTGTTCCTTACATGCTCTATGCTGTATAGATAGGTATATATATGCATGCATATCTATATAGAGGGAATTGAATATCTACATAGAATATAGATAGAAGTATATACAATTATAGATATATGACATTATTTATACTTTTAGATTTATACTGGAGCATTGCAAGATGTTTCAGTTTTAGACTTTTGAAACAGTGAAGGATATTTTCCTCAATTAAGAAGAGAGGAGGGGAAGAAACAAACCAGAAATAGTTTCCTGATTTTTTTGCTTGTTTATGGAAAACCTGGTTTAGATGAAAAAGGCGTGACAAAATCTAGGTTGTCTGGAAACGGTATTGAGACAATCCCAAGTGTCTGTGGTGAGCTTTCTCTCAAATGATGAGCTTGTAGAGGATCCTGTGCCAAATTGAACAGCACTAGAGACTGATAGAGAAGGAACTGCTTGTATTCTGGAGGAAACCCTTTCCTTACCTATCTTTGCATGTCTAAATCCATAAATAGAAAAAACAGACTATAAGCAGAACACAAGGGACTGTTAATGCTTTACTAAAAGAATAATGAGGTTTCTTTCCCCATTTTGATAATCAACTTGGTGGAAATTTAATTCATTTTATACCGGGATTAATCCACAGTGAGATACTGGTCTTTTGAAGCAAATGGCTGCCCCTTCAATGTCTCAAAAGAGTCAGGGCTCACTCCTAATAGGCAGTTTTCTCAGGTGACAAACAGTGATTAATTTAATAAATGTTTGTTTCATAAATATTTGCTTCTGCTCAGATTTTGGAAGACCAGTTCAGATTTAGCAGGTCCAGAATCTTAGCAGATTACATGATCCCCCAACTCATCAGTCATGTGTACACTGCGTATCACTGTTTGATGTATGCAAACTGGTTTTGCATAGTTTGGATGTTTTTAACTCTCTGAATCTTAAATGAGGACTGCTCAGTAGAATATTCAATAATACAGTTAGTGTTACTTGCATATTTGCTGTTTGGTTTTGTTGTGTTTTTTTTTTCTCTCTTTCCTTCTTTGCCTGGAGAAGAATTAGTTGGACAGTTAATATTTGGTTTTGCAGATTTTTTTATTTTACTCCTTAAAACTGAGATGGGAGAACTGAAGGAAAGTGGTGTGTTTGGAAGAGAAGATTTTAAGTACAGTTCTTGTGGTTTGTGTTTACAGTGACTCTGCATGGATATTGAATTAATATCTGAACAGAAATTTGGGAAAATAATTTTACAAAACTATTCTTCAAAATGCTTGGCCTTTACTATGGCAAAAGTAGATGAATGCTGCAGATTTAAAAATAGGTGCTTCAAGGCTTTTAATGTTTTTGCATCAAAGTCATCTCTTAATTCCACTATTTAGTTATTACCTATTTACCTAGAAGAAATGTGCAGATTTAGTCAGTGTTTTGATTCTAGGAAAATAGTTAAAATTAAAAGCAATGAATCTCTGAAACTTATAAAGAATGGTAAAAGGTACCGTTTAATTGTCATTTATTATCTAAAGCTTTTGGTATGTATGATTCATTTTCAAGATAAGTGCTGGAAAAAAAGGAGTGTAATGTATCTTTTACAAAATGCTCAGCAAAACTCAAAATAATATGGTAGTGATTAGTGCAAAGCAATGCTTACAGCAGTCATATAGTGCCAGTGATTATACTTTGGATCCACTATAAAAACAAGCTGTTCCTGATGTGCTCCTCAAAAGTAGGACAAAATGTTCTCCATTAGTCTGTTGATACTTAACATCTTTCTTTACGTCATGTCTTAATTTTTGTCTCATGCCATCTGCAGAAAAACATGTCCCTCAACCTTCTAGATCCTGAGATGGCAATATTCAGAGCTGTAAGAGGAATTAGGCCATGTGAGAAGAGCATCTTGTCATGGTGGTATTATAGAGGCTTTTAAAAATATACAGATAAAGTTCTGGCACTGATTTTTATCTTCAGTAAAAGTAATTATATATTCATTAAAAAAGTCAAATATAAATTCACATATACAATTCAAATATAAATCATATACTGCGATTTTAATCTGTTTTTGCTGCCAAAGTATACAAAAGTTTACACCTTTATTCTTGGCCTTAGTCATTAAGTTTTAGACCAGTATGAGAACAGAATGCATTTTGGGGCCAGATGAATGTATCTTTTCTTTCACTAGAAATGAAAATATGTAATAAATAATTACACTTAAAAGCTAATTAATTGTGAAATACATTCTCGTATGTGTATTTATCTTGCGTGCCACAAAGAGGGCTCCCACTAGGTAGGGAGCATCATGGATCAATCTAACAATTTGATGTACACTCCCTTGCCAGTGCATCATCTGCAGCAGAATGCTGATGAGATGAGCCTGGACCCAGGTGTCCTGCTGGACTGACACCATGGCACTGAGTGTCCCACTAGCCCTGGCTAACTCCATGGACTGCCTTCTACATTTTCAGCTCCTTTTATAGCAGATGAACAAACACAGGAGTGTGTTTCTGCTGCAGGGCAGCACTGGAAGCTCTCTGAACTGGTTAGTGATGATTGTGGAGAGGGAGAAGAGTGGGAAGGACTTGAGTAATACACCTACATTCATAGAACTTTTCAGAAAGATGAGCACTTGTGACCTTGTGATACTGTGAATGGTGGCATTTTTCTATAACATAACTTGCTTCCTGACATGATAATGCCGCCTGTGCCCTAAAAACTAATGTCGCTTAGCTACGTTAAATAACTGGGATCGAGAAGCTCATTCTACCTATGAGAAACATGGCTGGTTTGGGAAAGACTAGAGGCCTTAGTGGGGCTCAGAACTGCACTCTAATGCACTGACAAACTTGAAGCTTCACAGTGAATTATAAATGTCATGACTGTAAGGAAGCACGTATGGACAAAGAGGCAAGGCAGCTAGAAAACTTCAAATGGGTTTGCTGAGTTGAGAGAGGGCAAAAAATAATGGGAGAAGCAACTAAGGATCTTATGACAGTCTGAGACATAGTATGATGTGAAGTTTTGTTGAAGTCAGTGAAAAGTAGTGGAGCTGAGCCTTAAAGGATGATCTCACTCACCATGTGTCATATGGCAAATCCCTGAGACTTTTAGCATGTACAGTATTCTCCTCCTTTAGCTCTCCTAATTTCAAACATACTTACTTTCCCTCTACGATATGCCTTCAGTGTTCTTTTCACAGCGAGTTTCTTCTTTTGCTTAACAGTGAATATTTGATTAGCAGCTACTCAAGTACTATCCAACTTCCACTTCAGGTAGCAATAGTCATTTTTCCTTTTTTTTTTCACATCCTTCACACTGGCTTTTTGTCCCAGGAGTTTTTATCAATGCTGTATTTTTGCAGCTCTCACTAGCATCACCATTTTCTTTTTTCCTATTCACTTTTACTTTCCATTCTATGTTTCATTCAGTACTGAGATGTTTGATTGGCACATGTTTTATGCCAAGAAAGTAAAGGGTTGGAAACAAAGGGTTTTACAGAAGCAGATAGAAATATTTATTGTTGAAGAAAAATCTCAGTGAACTTCCAAAATTAATTGAAATACCTTTAGTACTGGAAGCCCAAATATCACAAAGTTGTGAAAGAACTTACCCTAAGGCAGATTGATGCCAATAGAAGGATCACAAGTGACTTACAGTCAATTGGCATTAGAGCTGATTGGAATCTGTGACACTTCTGTGAAAAATAAGTCTCCCTTTCTGGGATTAACTAGCCTTAATTTATATTTACAGTGTGAATATAGCTGCTGTTGCCTTAAGACATGATTGCCTTTCATATTTTGCAATGTACTATGTCACATACTGTACTATATTATGTAGCATGGTTTTAAAGATTTTTCTGTTTTCCATTTTACAGTTAAGAACTGAGGCACACATTGCTTCTATGGCTTACTCAGTGTAACATGTGGAAGTCTGTTTCAGAGCAAGGACTTGAATTTCAATCTTGTGAGTCAGTGCTTTAGCACTCAAACAGTTGCTACTCTCTGACACCTCTCTAGTAATCAAAGACCAAAAAGTGAAGAAGGGTAAAATGCCTATCTTCCTGTTGAACAAGAAACAGAGGGAAAGAATTAACCTAAAAAAAAAAAATCCCCTTCTAAAATGTTCTTATTCTATTGAAACTAGGCCACTTGAGCACCCAGGGATTCAAGATTCATGGATTTAGGACAGCAAACACGAAGGTGCCGAACAACTCCCGGAGGATACAGGAGCCTTAGAGATCTGCTCATTGCACTGTTCAGGCATTTAATATTAGAAAGTTGTTAGTAAAGAAAAAGAAAGAAGAATAATGGAAATTAATTCTCCCCACCCCTCCACCCCACCCTGAAATGTGCTGAAGTTAAATCTTAGGGATAAATATAAGGTTTATTCTGCATTATTCCTGCAGAAATTAGACACTTAAGAGTGCTTAAATGAGAGGTTGTGGGCATGCTCAGAACAAATACCGAGGGCATGCTGTGGTATACACTCACAGTACAGATAAGCCTGACCAGTTTAGGCGTTTTTCTTCCTTTATGCAAATCTTGTATTTTACATTTATTTTAAAGAATGTCATTTGTGCTTGCTGTACATAAAAGAGGTACAATTACAGGTATCTGAGTGACAAGTCTGCAGTTCACTATGTTACTGTGTCTCTGAACAGGATGGATAATGAGTGCAGAGAGACTATTGTCAGCAGTAATATTGTCTCTTTAATTAATTTCACATCAATACAAGTACGTACAGACATGTGTCTTCATGGACGTGATTCTCACATAAGAACTGTAGAGCTATACAGGAAAAATGGTACTGTTTTAAATTCCACTGTCTTATAATGGAGTAGACATGAAAATTGGGAGCCCTAACAAATGTGTACACTAGCCTTACTTAAGAGCTTAGTGCTGTTACAGAAAACAGAGTTTCAAGCTATGAGATGGTACGTTAGTGAAAACTTTTTTGAGACACTGGTCTTTTGAAAGCCATGATCTGGAAAGGTATGTGTCAGGAAGCTGAGACACAGTCATATATATACGTTACTGAGAAGACAGTGCTTTGTTGATTTTCTGATTAAAATACACACTAATCGTTGTTATAAAAATAAATGAAAGACCTAAAGCCTGTTCTTTATGCCTGAGGACAAACAGTATGCCTTACCTCACATACATGCAAGTAGGCTGTCCTTCCCAAAATCAAGATGACCACTGTCCTGCAGTCTGGGAGCTCTCCTCATTCCAAGGTAATCCCTCAACTATGCTCCAGTGTTGCCTATGACAGCAATAGTTGCCTTAAAACTGACAAGGACTGTGCCACTAAACATACTGAATATGCCCTACTCCTGTTTAGTTTATGAAGCTGGATGAACTTTTCATTTTGTCTGGTTCAATAACAGTGTGAGAAGGCACCCTGCATACTGAGAAATCAGCTACATGTACTATTACATATATTATTATATTTTCCTGCCCTGAAGTATCCTACTTAGGTAGTGATTGATATTCTGGGATTATAAACCCAGAGGAATGATAAACCCTAAGGATTATAAGTCCCAAATTATTAATAATGGATATTCAGAATTTAAAATCTGTGGATGCTAACACAACTGGGGACCAGGCACAAAAGGAACACTTGGTTACAGGGTAAAACAAACATGACTGATTCTAGGACACAATGAGTTTGAGAAATTGTTATGAGGAAAAGTGGTCTTACCTGAAGAATTCAAGCTAATATGATTGATGTGCACCATCTGATCATTCTAAATGTATTGACAGGTTTAATTACAATAATCACGGTTAAAAAACAGAACTTTTTTTCTTTAGCCATGTATGTGCCTGCAACCTGGGTGCATTAACTTGGTAGGAGGCTTCAATGAGTGAAAATAATACCAATCAGATAGCTATCTTCTGCATATACTTTTTTTAGTTTTGAAATTGTAAAGTACTTTTCAATCTCAGACATTGAGATGTTTTCTCTAATCTAATGGTATTATTTCATGGAATGCTATTTCTTTTTCAGAAGTATACTCTATTTCTCAATTTTCCTATCTTATGTTGTAAAAGACACTAGTATTAGCAACATATATTGCTGAATATTCCTGTGTACTTATGGCTGCTTCTAAAATATTAATGTCTATTAAAATCCTTATTTTAAAAAGTTACCTTTTGTGCATAAGCATACACTGCATGTTGATACAGAAGCACAGCATATATCTTCCTCCTTCCTTCCCTCCTTCCTTTCTGCCTTTCTTCATTTCTTTCCTCAGATATAACTGCTTGCAGATTGCTCTCCTGTCTTGCTGTGCAGCAGAGACATCAATCATTTTGAAGCTGAAGATATTTTCATGAAAATGTTCAGGTCTTTTCATATTGAAAGAAGCTTGATTTAATCAGAGATTTGAAAACGTCTTTTACCTGTTCACGGAGTCTATGAATTTGACTGCCCTTATGTTGTCACTGTAAAATAAAATACATATGTTTGTGAAAAAGACATTCCTTCAGTTTTGCTATTTTATCGATAAAGTACAACATGGCTTCAGCTACTAAGGACACATAGCCTTGAGAAGTATATTGTTAATTTTATCATCTTAGAGAGAATCACAGAATGTTCTAAGTTGGAGGGGATGTCTAGAGGACATCTGGTCCAACCTCCCTACTCGAGTAGGGACATCTCTACCTAGGTCAGGTTGCTTGGAGCCCCATCAAGCCTGGCCTTGAATGACTCCAGGGATGGGGTCCCTAGCACCTCTCTGGACAGCCCATTCCAGTGATCTATCACCCTCGTGTTAAAGAACTTTTTTCTAATATCTAGCCTAAATCTATCCTTTCCTATCTTAGAACCAGGCCTGGAATTCATTATTCTGCTCTGGTGCTGGAGCAAAGTATTTGGCTGGGGCTGGTCTCAGTGTCTGCTTGGAGCCCCCTGAAAACACTCACAACTTCATCTGAGGGATGATACTCTCAGCCCAGAAGAAACAGAGTTTGTCTATTCCTTTTGTGTATTTGGTGTGCTCACTTTTCTTCTCAAGGTGATAAAGTCAAATAAGGCAGGCTCAGGAGTTTTACAAGCTCTGTGATATAGTGTGTGTGGCTCTTAAATTTATCTAAGATCATATTTACATAAGCATGCTAGATTTTATCCAGCAAACATTCATATCCTTGTTGACAAGATAGAGGGTCTAACTGCTTCTGTAGAGGTGACATGATACTCTGCCTATACTGTAAGTCACCTAACTCAATCCTAATGTGTGCTTCCTAGAAATACCTCCATTATTGACCTCTACATATCTGTCTTCTTTTCTGACTGAACTCTTCCTGAATTGAGATGCTTTTCTGAACTAGCATAAAGTCCCTCAGAAAAATAGTTATGGAACCTTTAAAGTGAAGTCAAAACAGGAACCTATGCAACTAAGTAGTGTTTTCCCCACTGCTATTGTACATTACTGCCTTCTTGTTCTGTCCCTGTTGTGTTTCCAGACTAGAAACTCCTGAGGTGAAAAGCTGTTTTTGTTGTTGCTGTCTGTCTGTTAGGAAAAAAAAAAAAAGTAGCTTATGGTAAGCAATGATAAGTAACAATACCCACTGATTTGGAAAAAAAAACCCTGGTGTGATTCCAGATTTGGGCAGGATGGTATTATTCTAGATTGAAATCCTTCCAGTAATTTAATTTGTGGGATAACGCAAGATTTAATAAAAGTCTTATCCTTGTTGCACTGAAGCCAGTTCACACTCTCAGTGACTGCTGTTTGAACAAGATCCGCTTTTACACAAGCAATAAGGTACAACTCCTACAGTGCTTTTCTTAAAAACTTATTTACCTTTCTGATAAAACCAAAATGGAATTAATTGTCCTGATTCTTTTTGAGACTGTTACTGAAAGTGTATTTAAAAGCCAGTGACTACTAGTGGTTTAATATCTGAGTCATCACAGAATGTCTTGTTTCATAAAGAAGCAAATATTGCATGCTGGTCTCCTTGAGTCAAAGAGAACTTCACATTGATTTTGAGGGAAGCAAGATGAAGGCCCAAGTGTGATATCTTGGATTGTACATTCTGGTTATCAATGATAAATATTGACTTATTTCATGGCAGGTGATAAAGATTATTCTCTCCATTTTACAAATGACAAAAATAAAAGCTGAGAGGTTAAGTGCCCTGTGTTCAGCCACAGGTGAAGAACATGGAAGAGCTAAGAGGCTCAGGAAGCATTAGATGGTCAACTCTACACTGAATTCTTCTAGAAATTTGGCAGATTCAGCAAATGATAAAGGAGGCATATAGTGACTTAAGAGACAAGGAAATGCACAGAGAATCTTAGTGGATCAAGTGAAGCACGGACTAAAAAAAAGGCCAAGAAAAATTTCCACACATTGAAACTGTGATATATGTTGTTCCTAATGGAGGCATGAAGAAGCCCCTTCAAAGTCAGGACTTTAATAGTGTGGGACCACTGGCTAGGAATCATTTTCTTCACGTTTGCTACTTGATGAAATTTGGCAATGCCAATGCATTGAACGAAGAGCTAAATAAGCAGGCTAATGACCCTTTTAACCTTGTGTACTGGGTCTGGCTGAGCTGGTTTTCCACATAGCAGCCCTCATGGTGCAGGGTTTTGTGCTGGGAGCTAGAAGGTTGTTGATAACACAGCCATGTTGTGATTACTGCTGAGCAGTACACACACAGCACCAGGGCTCTTCCCAACAAGGGCAAGATCTTGGGAGGGGACACAACCAGGACAGCTGACCTGAGCTGACCAAAGGGATATTTCATACTATATGATGTCAGCTCGGCTATAAAGCTAGGGAGAAGGAGGAGGAGAGGGGGGCCTTTCCGTTGTCCTCCAGAGCAACCACTATGTGTCTTGAAGCCCTGCTTCCCAGGAAGGGGCCAGACTTTGCCTGCTCATGGGAAGCAGGGAATAAATCTTTGTTTTCTTTTGCTTCTGCACGAGGATTTGATTGGCTTTGCTTCTGTTATTATTAAACTGCTTTTGTTTCCCTTATTATTTTCCTCCCCTTTCTTTTTGCTCTGCTGAGGAGGGACAGGAGAAAAAGGCGGGGAGGAGGAGTGTGGGGGGGGGGGGTGATAGAGCTGCTTGGTGGGCACCTGACATTTAGCCAAGGTTAACCCACCACATCTTAGAACATAGAAACATAAAATCATAGAATGGTTTGGGTTGGAAGAGATCTCAAAGATCACCTGCTTCCAACCCCCCTTCCATGGCAGGGACATCTCTCACTAGACCAAGTCACTTAAGGCCCTATCCAAGATGGCCTTGAATACCTCCAGGGATGGAGCATCCACAGCTCCACTGGGCAACCTGTTCCAGTGTCTCTCCACCCTCAGAGTGAATAATTTCCTCCTAATTTCTAATCCAAATCTACCTTTGTCCAGTTTCAAACCATTACTCCTTGTCATATCACTACAAGAGTGAAGAGTCCCTCCCCAGCTTTCTTGTAGGCCCTCTTCAGATATTAGAAGGCCACAAAAAGGTCTCCCCAGAACCTTCTCTTCTCCAGGCTGAACAAACCCAACTCTCAGCCTGACCTCATAGGAGAGATATTCCAGCCTTCTGATCATCTTTGTAGTCCTGCTCTGGACCCTCTCCAACAGGTCCATGTTCTTCTTGTGCTGGGGGCTCCAGAGGTGGATGCAGTGCTCCAGGTGGGGTCTCATGGAAGCACATGAAATCTTTTGCTTTGAACAGCTTTTCCAGAAGGCCTCCCATTGAAAATGTCTCTAGTATTAAATGATGTAACTAGTAAGATGCACACCACAAGGAAGAGGATTTTGCCTAGAAGAGTTTTGTTGTCTGGAGATTCTTCAGAAGGATTACAAGAAGAAAATAATGTCTGTAGGAGACACAAGTTGCACAAGCTAAATTGATATGTTATGTTTCAGATTTCTGCTTTTCTTTCTTGAGGGTTCTAGTATACAGTAAAAATTATCTATCACATAAAAATAGGTGGTAAGGATCACTTATACAGAGCGAGAAAGAACACAGTATGTTTGCCTCATATTCCCCATGACACATATAGCATCCCTGTTACCTAGGTGAGGAAAGCATGTATGTAAGGTGTAGAAATTAGAAGGAAATGGGAAATGTCTATAATTGGTCCCTAACTGTCTGCAAAAACGTGTTTCAAGCAAGAAAAATGATCTTGTTAGGCAGTGGTTTTGCATCTTCATTAATAGAGAAAAGGAAAAAAAAACCAGAAATTACAATTGTTTTGAGAAAAAGTAGTCTGAATGTACAGTCATCAGTCATAAAAAAAGTGCGATATGCGTTTCATATATAAATATAATGTATCCATGCATAACTATTTATAAATTCTCAGTATCACTGAGAGCTGCTGGGCGGCTGAGGACTTATGTTAAAAAGATAGACTTGCATTTAAATGCTGATCTCAAATTTCCACTAGGGACCACTAAAAAGTCTTTCAGTAGAAAAGGCTGGGATCAGCAAAACATGAAATCATTATAGCTGCAGACTTTCTAGACCTGCTTTGTATTAAGCTTTTGAAAGGGACATTTGTTTAAGGATAAGACAGTTTTATCTTGCTTGAATGCTTAATCTCCTGCTATGGGAGAACCCCCGTGTTCTCACAGCAAGGTCAATGAACAAGGACCGAGGCACGTAACTGTCCACCCCCTCCAAACAGACACCCAAATGTGACTCTTAAAGCATAGCTACACTGGGAGACCTTGAAGTCTTTATCTTGATTCCATCATTTACACCATAATTTATAAAAACAGACTTGTCTTAAGATGTAAAATGTATTTAACACAGGTGAGGGGGCAGCCTGGTGAAAATTTACCTAGGTGAGTGTCTTAGGGAATATGCCAGTTTTTCTTTCTTCACTTCCTTTACTACAAACAATGTGAAGGTAATACTTCCACTGTCGTGGAGTGAGTCCAGCTTTTTCAGTTTGTTAGGGTCTTGCTGAATTCTATCATAAATTTAGTCATACAATGATGCGATTTCCCTGCACCATCTGAGTGAGGGCCTAGCATGAAGTGACCTGCAGCTCCAGGGTGACCAGCTATTAAATACCTGAGTGCATATCTCCAGAGGTGAAGGAATGTCTGCCTGCCCTAGATTCAGTTATCGGAAAAAAATTAAGTACTCACATTTATGGTAGATATTTTTCTATTAGCACAATCTGAAGTGTCACTGAGGAGTTATGTGGGATCCCATACCAATGTAATCCTGTAGAAATCTGGATGAAGAATTGTAGATCATCTGGGCTTTACCTGTGAGTTGATTTATCCTTCAGCTGCACTCAGGGCATTGGGGTGATTTGCAGACCTGGGTGGTCCCTATGGTCTGCAACATACAGAAGACAGAGACAATGCTATGAAGAGACAGTTGGTAAGGTGATTTGCAGAGATGAAAAACATTCAGAAAAGCCATACCATGAAAGTGAATACTATTTAGAGTAACTTTTTTTTTTTTTCCAGCATGTATTTTGGGTTAAGGAAACCCTTTGTCCTGACTTCTTGCTGCACATCCCTTTCACTTAGCAAGAGATAACTCCTCATTCTTTTCTCACTTCTTTATGATTCTTGAAGAGGTAGCACATTCCAAGGCACTTTTTAAATAAATCCCTTCTGCAGCTTTTTACCCTACTATTTGCCTTAAATTCTTTAAAACAGGGATTTTTCTCTGGGTAGCTTACCAAATGTACCCATCCAATACAGAAAATTTAAGGAAAAACTATAGCGATCACAGTGACTTCATAAGGAAACTGATTCTTGCACCACTCTTTTGAAGTAAAAATTATGAATAAGAATAACAGATACAGTAAAGAGAGTGCTAAAAACATGGTTACATTTACATTGTACATGTAACCAGTTATCCCATAATCGCCATAGACAAGGTCTTTGATTTGTTCACATACAGAGCAAGACTAGGAAATCAACATATTGTGAGAATAAGAGTTGAATTTAAGTTCAGTTGCCTGTTTAATATCTGCATGTATTAAAAATAGCAGCATAGAAATTGATTGTTTAAGGTACTCAGTGATGCATGCCACGTATCTGAGTCTATAATTTGGCATCTGGGATATAGAAACTGTTCTCACTAGAAGATTTGCTTATAATCCAATGATAAATGGCTTAAGTGTCTTTTCCTAGAAATTAAGAGTGGTCAAGGAAACAAGCTTTGAAATCCTTATTCTCTTATTCTCTTTTTTACAGTAACTATGAGTCCACTAGGTATTCATATACCTGATGAATGCTGAACAGGAACATTGTGATAGAAAGTGCACTGTTTAGTAATCCAAATACTTAGAGGTAGATATGAATTTTAGCTGTGTGTAGGTGGAATGTTAGAAAACAATGTCCGCATAGTTTGTGCACTAGTATATAATTAGCCAAGTACTTAAGCTTTACTTTTAATTTTTGATCTTTTACATGTGATAAGTAATGTTCTGTTCATAAAAATGAGCCAAAGTGCTCTTTACAATTCTTTCAGAGTATTTCCATTTATAGAGATGTCAGGGAGCCTTTTTGTTATAATACTGAGGAACATGAATGTCTGAGCCTCTGAACTGATTAATATCTCGTGCATGCAAATCTAACACAAAAGAATCTATTTACAGCTTGACTTCACAGCAGATTGCTACCATATTAGCAAACACCTTTAAGTAGTTTGAAAAAGTGATGAATTGTTATTTCCTTTAGGCTGTGTGTCTCTCACTTGTATATGGCTGCTTTTTTTCCCCTCTCTTTTAATGATCTCCCCATCATCATCATGACCACTAAAAAAAGAAAAAACAGCCCCTTAATGGTTGGTCCCCATGCTCACCATGTTGATGGATAATATACACAAAAATTATTTATTTAAGGTGTGGCATGGAAACCAACTACCTATCTGTCTATGTGTGGTTGCCTTTAATTATTTACAGATGGCTGGAAGACTACCCATAGGATCTTAATTCAAATTAGAATTTCAATGTTAGTATGACAGAGTATGAATAGGGTGTGTAATCACATACATCAAAATAAATTAGTAAAGAAAACTGTTTTGAAAAGATTTAAACAAAATTTTGTTTAGCTGTCTCTGCTATACATATACTGTCAGTTTAATACTGGATCAACTCAGGTTCTGCTGTATAGATAAAAATTTATATGCATTAATTAGCTTACAGAAAACAATAAAAGGAAAGCTGAATGAGCATTGAGACTACTTTACAAACTTATGCCTAGGAGTGGTTATTTTGGGTCAAGGATATTGTGAAGGAGAGAGCAAGCAAGGACAAACAAGAAAGCTTGCTCATTGCTCCTGTGTTGTGCCTGTTCTAAATTTGGCCGTTTTCAGGGAATTCAATCCTAGCACATTCAAAAGCAGTGCTGAATGAACAAAAGCATGTCTGGGAAAAGGGGACCAGATTCTTAGTTGATGTGAGTTATCATGGCTGCACTGACATCAGTTAAGTCACTGGCTGCAATATACAGTGTTCTTGAAACCACACATACATATGTATATTATCTAGATGTATATCTTCATGCTAAGATATTTATATTAATGGAGAGGAAGAAGGAATCAGATAAATATTCTCATTTGTAATGGGCATGGAGAGGAAACTACTCAAAAATGACACAAAAATATTTTTATAGTTAAATATAACCTTAGAAATGGGAAAATAAAGACAGCTAAATGTCTCATAATAAAGTTGTAACTTAGCAGATGTTTCACAGTGAAATAGAAGGAAGAGTAGTTTGAGGACTCCACTCATAACTTGTGTGAGCTGCTTCCAAGTGGTCCAAAAACAATATGTTGTGAGGAATTATTTGGTTTAAGTGTACCTTAGCTAAAACCAGTGCCTGTCATTGAAAAGTCTGCTTACTGTTACTGATATAAAAATGATACTACAAAGAAAAAAAAATTGAAGAAAAAGATGTATCATGAAATACATATCACTGTCATAATCCTTCAGATAATCATAATATTTTCAGATAACAATGAAGTGTATTCCCTTCTGTACCACCATTAGACCACTGACACAGTTGCAACTTTATGGTTGATATTGAGAATGCCCAAAAGACAAAATAACGTGATTGCAATACTGTAGTGTTATAGTGCTGTAAGTATAACATGATGCGTGGCTGAAATAAATTTATACAGCAGAAGTGATGTAATTTTGAAGTTCTAGGACCAATTTGTAGCGTAAGTAAATGGAATACATTAACATTGCTGTGGTTGGATACTTAACTTACTGGTTTATTGGTACCATTTAGGAGCGTTAGTCTTGGAAACAGATTCTGTTGCATTAGATATTGTCCAGGCAGTCTTAAGGCCACACCTGAAGTACTGTATCCAGTTCTGGGCTCCTCAGAGGCATGGACATAAAGTCCAATGAAGGGCCACTAAGATGACAGGAGAACTTGAAGCAGCTCTCCTGTGAGAAAAGGCTGAGAGCTGGAGCTGTTCAGCTTGGAGAAAAGAAGGCTCAGGGGGGATCATACTAATGTGTATAAATACCTAAAGGGAGGGTGCAAAGAAGAGGGGGACAGGAAGAGAAGAGCAGGTGTTCATCTGAAATGAGGTCATGAACGAATATAATACCAGGCATAGTTTTACTAAAATTGGGACTGACTCATTTTGGAATGGTATGGAACACTTTTTCTCAAAAGGACCCATCCTCAAAAGGATTTTTCTCTGAAGAGCTGGTTGGTCAATCTGCTTTTAGAACATCATATGAAGAGATGAGGAGTTGAGAAGTGCTGTCATTAAGCCATTCGAGTTTTCATTATAAAACTTTTGATTTTCCTGTCTTTGTGAGACTAGTGAAGGTTTGCTAGCATGATAAAATGATGCTCAAGTATTTTGTCTTTTAATTTCTTTTGTATTGTGTTCTGCCACACTTCAATCTATTGTATGCCTACAGAGCATTACAGTGTTGCAGAATATAGTTTGCATTTTATCCTTGTCAAAATATAATGCAGCTGTGATTAGTACAATAAATGTTGAAAGCACTGAAATCTAGTAAATAATACCAAATCTTTAATAAAATTCCAAATTAAGACTTTCTATTTGTTTACAAAATGCAACCCAGTGTTCATTGTCATACACAAGCACAATGCTAAACAATTTTTAACATGAACAGACCTTAACGATCAGAGATTTAACAAAGAAAGATATATTAGGCTGCCTTTTAAAAGATAATTTCTTCTCTGTGCCTGTCTGAAAAATATGGCTATTAAACAGTCAGAATTTGTGAGTACTTCAAACATTGAACTAAATCATGGAACAGAGAAAATACACTGGTTTATTGATTAGGAGGGCTTCGGGGCTCCAACTAATCAGTTTCCTGTGTGGTTCTCTTTCTGGATTCCTATCAATTGTATCTGCTGATGGCCTTTGCCAGCCTCTCATTCTTGATCCTCGTTCTCAGTAAAGACCTTCAAGATGTTTAGATTAGTTTTCTTCGTTGATTCTAGGCCAGTTAAGCTCAAATAGCTTTCTCATGTTCACCTGGCCAATTATTTATCTTTTGTGCTCACAGTTTTAATTTTTTAGATTTGGCTTCTTTCTCAGAAGAATTAACTAATGCTTATTTAGCAGAGCAAAAGTTAATGGAGCATTTTAAAGCAAGGTGTATAGACTTTTTTTTTTTCTCCATTTTGGCAATATCAAACTATGTATTAAACAGATCTTTAAAAGTCTTGGTCACATGGCTGATACCACCTTTCTTGTTTCACAATGGAAAAATATCTCCTTTGAAGAACTTCAAAACTGAAACAATAGAGAAAGAAGGGAACCCATGTCTCTGCTTTATTCTGCAAATCCTAATTAAAAAAAGCGCAAAATAGTAACTCCTTTCACATTTTGAAATATTCTACATTAAGATGATTTTTACATTTCAATTTTACAATGATTTACATTTCACCCACAATTTTGAAGTCTTTTAAAGCATGTAAATTAGCTACTAATATGGTTATACTATATTCATTAGTATTTTCAGTTACGTTGCTGCATGTTTGGTTACTGGTAAATTATAGAGGAGATCATCCCAAGTATGATGTCTTTTACTTCTATGAAAAAATGCAGCTGTATGGTTCACACTCAGATGTGATTAATATCTGTATACTGTGCTACGGAATTTTCTTGCTAGCATGTTGGAGAAATCTGTTGAGTTTATGTTAAAGTCATTCACATAAAGTTAGTGATGAGATTTCTGATGATACCCATTGATAAGATTAATTTGCCTTACAAAATACTAAGGACTGTTATTATTAAGTATGACAGTCCATTTCTAGCTATTAAAATGGTTAATATTTTCCATCTTAATTACAGTTCTTAAACTATTACTACCTTAACTGACAATTAGTAAAATGCCTTATTGATTCAATTATCTGTGTGAGCCAACAAATGGGAAGTCAACAATTCATGACTTGTCTTTTAAAATACAAAAATGGAAAGAGTGGGATGACATAACATTTGACTCTCCATTTGTCTTTGTGAAGATTGACTCAAAAAATGAAACTGGACTTGTCAAAAACATTTTGTCTTTCATGGAACTCAATTAGAGCATAAAAATAATTTAACTTGAACCAACAGTAAAATCCAAATCCATTGCAATAAATTGTAAGGGTGCTCTGGCTTTAGAGGTGACCACTAATTTGTCCTAGTTGCCTACAGAAAAAAAATCTGAGAACTCTGAATATAAATGTTTGTAATTCATTTGCCTCATGATGGCAACTTGATCTGAAGTAATCTTGTAGTTCATATTATTTTTTTTACATACATATTTTGTACTTTGACATTTTCCTTAAATCTCTTTGGTTTTAGAAGTGGATCTTTGTGGCTTGTGGTATTTTCCTAACCATCTCAAGGAGCTTTATTATGAACTTGATGTAAAATTTCAAGCATGACTTAGCTGCTTTAATTCTTTTATTTATATTTGCCTGTGTATGTCCTCAGTCTGGATCCTCCGTGAAGTGTGTGGACTTTGGTTTCATCAGGAGTTATGGCCTGTTTAGTTAGAAAAAGAACTCAGCTGTATGCCAAAAGCTGCAGTTACTGTTTAGAATTTACAATGCAGGAAATGCAGTGCTTGTTTTTTTCAGTACTTATTTTGGTTCTGTTTGAAGGCATTGGGCCAGAATCAGGAACAATATTGGTATTGATATTGGTATATTCAGCCCTCTAACTCTGAGGCTAGATTGGCCCATTGCCTATGCATTTTAACTTTCAGAGGATCTGATCCCAGAGCAATGGAGATAGAAAGCATTTGCCTGTCAGTCTTTTTCAATTACTTGAGAGTTGGTATGGTATATTCCTCTATAGCAGTAATTATAGTTCTCAAGGGATAGTCAAGACACAGAGCTTTGCTTTCAGACAATGCTTGTTGCCTCAGGGGGGAACAATAAACATGCAGATATTCTTAGACAGCCACTGCCACTCACAATAGCTGTTCCTAGATGTACAGGATAATAATGCTGAGGAATTGAATGGGTATTTTTAAGGATTTTTTTGTATAGTTGCCAGCAGCCTCAAACTGCAAACTAGTCCAAAGACTGTATTCATTTATTAAACTTCATCTAAGCTAGTATCAATAGCTCACTGAAATGGTAAAGACAGCTGCAAAATACATTCACAAATATGGGTGCATTGCACAATTAATTACAACGTTAGCCATATCTACCTGGCAATTCTTTTTATATAAACACATTTAGATTGGTAGGTCTAGATTGAAGGTGAGGGATGGTGTCTGCTAAGGGTTGCCTTCTCTGGGGTTAGAACTTGCCCACACACTGGGAAAAGCATAGGCAAAACCATATGATGCTGATGGTCCTCTGGTGCCTTCCTACATTCTCCCAGGGAATGTGCCAAATTTGCTTATAATTTACTAGGAGCAAATGCTGGAACATCTTAGCACAAAGAATCATGGGCTCTGTCCTCATCAAATGCAGTTGAGTGCAGAAACAAAAGACTCAGTTATTAATGGAACAGCTTTGCTATAGGATGCTCACATGTGCACAAGATGGGCCTGGATGCTTAGTCCTGGATGCTATTCCATCAGCTTGCTGGCTACTGCAGATAAGACCTTGGTGCCAAATGAGCTGACCTCTCCCTCTCCCTCTGCATGTGACAGTATGACCTGGCTACAGGAATCAGAGATAGAAATGGAAATGGTCTGTCATTCCCTGTCATAGGCAACTGCTGTTCAGAAAGGAGAAAAAAGGGTTCTGAAGGGGAGGCAAAAGTGCATTCCTATTATAAATGTCATTTATTTAAATACCAGGATCACTGAAAGGGTATTTTATTCATTTTCTTGCTTTCAAAAATTAAAGGAATATGTCTGAGAATTTCACCTCAATGATCACAGTACAGAAAACAAGGAAACATAGGTCAGCTGTTAGTTGTTCAGTTTTCCCATTACATTATACATCAGAAAATGAAGCTTTCTGTGATTTACCATTTATGTTGTTTATTGCTTTCATCCAGTTTTGGAAATTTTTTTTTTTTTTTAAATCAGTGTTAAACCCCCATAATCTTTAATTCTGTCACAATGTAAGTAAATTAGAGGAATTCATAATTAAATTGTTATGACGCCTGGTTCTGATGGTATCTTGAATATTGTTGCTAAGCTATTCTTTCAGGCAGTATAATGATTACTGGTGCAATAGATTCTTTATGCAGTACATTTTGTTTAAGGTCTCTGTTCATTTAATAATGGTAAGAATCTGAGGGGCTGATTACTTACATTGTCTTAGGTGGAAATTACTAAATAGATGACGTTTTTCAGAGTTGTGTTTGCACTCCCTTCACAGGAGTCTACACCTTTTCCATTCACAGACTTCCCACAGAAGCAGTGATCCTAGGAACTTTTAACTCCTTAAAATACTTGAATGACTCTGTTTCCAGGTTTGTCCTAAGCCAAGCCAGGCTTGTTCTCAGCCAAGGCTCTGTGTAATGAGAGCGAAGGATCTTTTCTTCCTCTTCATATGACTTTATCTGTTTGTCTCTGCGTTCAGAGTAGAAACAGTTTGAGGATGAATGCATGTTGGCAAAGAAAAGAGGGATTGTCTGGAGGCCCCATGTGGCATACATTTATAGAAATGGTGACAAAAAAGAGGATGGACGTGAAAAAAGGTTCAGGTATTTTTAGGGACTTATCATTGCTCCACTCACTCCTTCTGTAGATATCTATGAATGAAAAGGTGGAGGATTAGATTTTGAATATTCAGTATTGCAATTCTTCCACTGTAAACTCTCAGCTGTGGGTTGTCTACTGTCCTTCTGCTGAGGCAAATGAGGAAAGGGAAGGAGAATAAGTTAGAGGGATGCTGTGAAAAAATAATTACCATAGTATAGTTCTTCTTCAAACCTAGGTATGTAGTGCTGCATTAAACATCTTTGTTTGAAAGACAAGCATTGAATCAGGTGAGGTTATTGTGGTCCACACATGAAAGGCAAGGGAGAAAATCAGGAGCTCCTAAATATAAATATCTGTCATCAAAACTCATCTGTTTTGTCTAAACCCAGAAGATAAAATTAACTCAGTCCTGTCTATCAGAAACATAGTGGATGGATTTAAGGTTAATTATTCTTAATTTGTGAATTTTTTTAACCTCTGAGGAGAGGTTTTTAGTTAATAATAGCATAATAACTTCGCTTCCCAATATCACATCTTCTCATCAGGTAAGTCACTAGAGGATAGATGTATGTGCTGTGGGAAAGAGACTGAGCTTATTACCCTGATTGTTTATGAATTGGTCAGAGTAACCAGATGAATATCTCATGCTCTTTAAATGAAGAAGACTGACAGTTGTTTTTTTTTATTTTTTAACTGCATACGCCTGCAAGGTTTGGGAGCCTTGTAGATTGTACATGGTTTAAGACCCATTTCAGAAGTTACATTCTTAAAATCATTCCAGTCCTTTTTACAGGGGGCAGATGAGTGCTGGCTGACAATAAAATTGAGAGACAAAGACAGAAGTTTCTCAGAATCACTTTATGAAGTGTTTATGAATTCCCATGGAACTAAAATACATAGAACTTGCACTAAACGGGTCCTTTATTTTTGAATACCAGTTTAACATATCTAGTAAGAAAAATAAAATAAAGAAAATCTCTTCAGATCAACAGAATTTTTAAATTTTGGTAGATGTTAGTTTGGATTATGAGCTTCTTCAAATGTTTTAAACAATTTTGTCTATTAAAATTATATTTTGAAATTGTATTATGATTGCATATTGTTTATATAACACCAGAACTAAAACTAGTTGGCCAGTCCCTTGGTTTTATAAGGAAGTTTGGTTTTGTTGCATTTATTTGCACCTCTCCTTCATAGATTGCTGAATGTTTCAGTGATGTATAGCTATTACTTCCCCCACCTCTCTCCTCTCTAAACTATGCTCTTGGGCCAGGTTTAGTTAGTATGCATAAATAACTTCCTTCACTTTGGTACAAAGAAAATAAACTGCTGGAGCCTTTCTCCCCTCAAGTCGATAGCTGTGTAACTGCATGCCTTCTCCTCATATTTATCTGATTGTACACATTGCTTTACCCAGAAAATACCTGCTTTACGTACTTATCTTCTCAAATATACTTCTGTTTTGTCTTCCTGCATCTTAAGCCATATGTATTTTTTCTTTCCCAGAAAACATCTCCCAGAGAGGACTAGTTTCTTTAAGGGTTGCCCCTTTCAAGGTGACCCACTGCAGACAGACTCAGAGACTTTAATTTGTCTTTACCTTCCTCAGGCAAAGCAGAGATCACAATTCAGTAGTCTGCTGGCAAGAAAAACAAACAGTGACAACCTCAAGCACTCCAGACTTCTCAGAGAGCATTCAGTGTATAAAAATAACTAAGTTCATATTTATTTTGTTTGCCTTTTGGTTTTAGAACATTTTGAGTCTACCTGGGTGATATTTTCAAACTCTTCCCTGCAACTAGGGACCATGTATATTTTATTCAAAAGCCACATGGCCTTCTTCCCTCAGCATACTCATGCATTCTTATGACTAAGAGCCTAAAAGCACACAGGAGGCTACAAAATATATGATAAATCCTGAAAGCTGATCCAAAGCAAATTTGAAATGTGCAACTTCCCTTGGCCTGACTATTCCTTCCCGTTATTGAGGAGGGAGAAAAAAGAGGAGGGCATATTTGCAGTCTGTTACTCAGTCATTTGATTCTCACTTCTGTTCCAACAAAGGTGAAAGGACAATTTATGACAACAAATAATCTGTGGGTACAACAGGAAGCTTCACTTAGTTCAATCAGTCTCATATACATGTTGAGGTTTAGGTGCAATCCACCAGACCTACAACAGACGCTCTCTGTTAACCCCTCTTCCCCCACCCAAATAGAGGAAGAGAAAGAGGATAAGGAAGAGAGACTTATGGCCCCTGACCCTCCCAAATGGGAGAGGAAGGGAATGAGAGAGAGGATTCCGGATTAGAAAACTAAAACAGATTTAATGAAGATAATAATAATAATGGAATGGATTATATACAAATATATACAAACCCAGTATCAAACCCAACCTCCCCCCTTATGGCAATTACATCACTGTCACCACTGAGGCTGTGCAGGCACTGGGAAAGTCCCAGACTGGGCTCAGCAGCAGACAGGAACTGGGTTCAGGAGCTGGGTTCTGGAACACACAAATCAGGATCAAAGGCATGAGATGGTCCAAGAAGGGAAGGCCAAAGGGAAGGGTCAAAGGAGGACCCCAGAGGGAAGTGAAGGCCAGTGGAAGGATCAATGAGAAGGAAAAAGGGCAAAGGCTAAAAGGCTGAGACTCTCGTGATCCCTCGGCTTTATACTGAATATGACGTATATGGGATGGAATACCTCGTTGGTCAGTTTAGGGTCACCTGTCCTGGCTGCTCCTCCCCACAGGTGCAGCCTTTCACTGTCTGCACTCCCTGATGTGGTACACAAGAGTTAGCAGTGACCTTGGTCTGCACACCAATTCTTGGGAGTAACTCCAAACATCAAGCGTTATCACTGCTAGAAGCAGACAGTGTCTGCAAAAACATGCCGTTAGCTTCAGAAAGTGCAGTTAGTTAGAAAAGACTCAGCTGAAAAGTAAAATCACTGAATAGAATTGGTTTGGTTCTAACGCAAACCAGGACAATTCAAAACAGAAATTGAGTTCCCCTGGCAGATATTGTTTATTCTCATTGTATGAGTCTTTTTTTTTTCTCACATATTTGACTTCAGAAGTGAGCCTAAAATAAATAAAGTCAGTATGAGTGAGGATATTGTTATAGAGGACCACAGTGTGCTTGGTTTAAATAGAATAAAATTCTAGAAAAGAGTTTACTGCCCTACTGCAGATACAGCTGAAGTGGAGAGAGGTGCAATAATGCGACCTCTCCAGTTGCAGAATGGGGTGGGGGGCCAACACTACAGCAAAGCAAAATTTGAAATCTCTTTAGACAGCAGAGACTATGAAGGCCAGCTTGCATAACAACATGGAAATGCACAGACATTTCAAGGTGTGCAGCCCTCTCATGTTTTAAGATCAAATACTGTGAAAGTGGGACCCAACAGCTTTTCTCCAGCTAAGGGAGCATTCTGCTGTGTCAAAAAATTTCTGCATTTCCATTATTAGCTGAAGTGTAGCAATGAAGAGACCTGATTCAAGTAAATTACTCACAGATCAGCTGCTTGCGTGTATGTTACTTATATGGAACAAGTTACAAGTTTCAGCAGCTTTTATAATCAATGCAGCAGCTCACTGAAGACGACACACCCTGTAGAGATAGATTTTGTCATTTATTCTGTTCCATGGTTGCCAGATATGGTATATCACATAAGATGTCTTTATATTATCGTGTTTTGCTATAATCCTGAATTTCATTGAAAACAATAGAGTTGTGCTCTTTTACTTTCAATATGAATTTGACCCCTTGATCTAATTTGGCACATTCTATTTCATCAGCCACTTCACGTACCAACTTTCTGAGGCAAAACTTTTCCACTGAGGTGCCTGCAAGCACATTAAGGAAAATTAAATTTAAAAACCCCAACAAACCCCGCACAATATAGAATTTTACATACGTAAAAAACACAAGATTAAAACAGTGAAACAGTTTAGGAGACTAACATGACACATTTTCTTTTTTTGCCTCAGAGAGGAAAGGGCATATTCTCAGGGCAAGTCCTGTGGCTCTGAATGTGGTATTTAAGGTGTTGTATACCCTGTATTATGTGCTTTAAATAAACCCAAACTGAAAAATAAACAAAATGATATTTCTAGGTATCAAATTAGAGAATTATAATTTAATGCAAATGTACAAGTAATGAAAAATAAGTGTAATTACTTAAATACTCCCACCTTTAAAAAATTTCTTTGGAAGCTTTGGCTTTATAGAACAAATTTGAATTAATAGTTTTGAAAGTCTTTTTTTACTTATAGTAGCAGGGTGGTGCCCATAGCCAGTGTGTTAATCTCTTATAGCACGGTAACAGGAGATATATAGGAAGGTATATATTAAAAAAATTAATGAACTAATAGACTAAGATAGCTTTGTTTCCAATGTTTATTTGTAAATCTGTGGCTGAAAAATATTTCATACATCATATTACTGTGAGTGATAGAGAAACTGAAGATGCCAGGAATAGAAAATAAAGCAGCTTGGATGTTTCTCTACATGGAGCTAAGAAACCAGAATCCTCTCAAGTTCCTCAGCATGTCTGTGTATGTTGGTTCTGTGTGTGGGGTGCTTTCTCGGTGATGGTGGTAACCTAATGGCAAATATCATAAAAGCTGTACAAAAAAAAAAAAAAAAAATTGTTGGCAGAGTATATGCAGTCACCCAGAGCAAGAGCAGCAGAGGGGATTGTTGTAGGAGAAGTGACAAAGTTTCTTGTGGTATATACTGATTTGTCACTTCCCTTGGGAAATAAATACGTCAATGCATTCGCCGCCTTATGTGTAATAAAATGCCCTTCCAGCCAAAGAAACAAATAAATGCTCTCATCCTCCTTCCCTTTCCAGATAATAAGCAAAACTTAAGTCAAACTCACTTTTTGTCTCCTAGCAATCCCTCAAATAAGAAGCAATGTCCTGTGATTTGATTCAGTTAAAGACAACCTTCCATTCCTTTTTTCAGGGAAGTCATATCTAAGCTTATGGGAGAACGATTTTCAGCAATGGTGGTTTTTATGTGGATATTGTTTATTTTGATTTTACATGTGAAGTAATGAAAAAGCAGGCACAGCAAATCTGAAGTCAATGTGTGACCTGCATATGTGGGTTTGTATCTCTGCACCGTGTGCACAGTATGCAAAGACCATACAACAGGGTACAGTCACTCACTAGCATACAGCATATTCATTGCGTACTCACTGCAGTGAGTACTCCTTGAGTGCCCAGCAAAGCTATAAATTCAGCTTTTTATTCCAACATGATCCTCTTTAGTGAAGACAACTGTAGAGCTGGACTGACAGTGCACTTTTTTTCGTCTAGGTCATCTGTCTCTTGGACTTTATTATTCCTGACATGGAGGAATTTAAGCAAAGATGGTTTGTGACTTTCTCAGTATTGCCACATTGAGCCTCCATCTGTTTTATTCCTGTACAAGAACACATATTAGTGCTACCCCAATGAATATACGTAACTGTGAGTTCAGCCTGGTTCTTCAGGTGTGCTTTATGGGAAGTGTCCAGCTGTGCTGGAGTGCTTTAGGTTACCTTAGTTAGGTCATTTCCATATTGTTCTGTTTAAGGAAACTTTTGGTGGAATTTGGTGCGTGCAAGTTGAGTAAAACACAATTTTATTTTATTTTTTATTTTTCTGGGGTGTTTTGCAGTCATTGACAGTGCTAAAAACAGTATGTAATAAAATTTGGTCTCAAAAATTGTATTCTTTATAAAGCATTTGTTATGAAGGATAAATCTAAGTTTCAAAAGCTTTTTTTTTAAAAAAAAAAAAAAATGTCCTGTATTCTCTTGATCAGAATAGTGTAACTAGCAGCCATTTTGCTGTATGCTTAGATTAAAAAAAAAAAAAAAAAGAGCTGGAAGGGGAGAGAACTGTTCTGTTTAGTGCCAATCATTTATTCTTCTGTTTCTGTTATATTCAGGAGATAAATTTGCCTTTCCAGTTATGACTTGTTATTTGACAGTGTCTTAGTTCAGAGTGTCGCATCTTGAAAGCTCTACAGTCATTTTAGACCTTTGAAATCTCTTCATGAATGCTTAATTTTGCATTTATAGGAGAAGAGTCTGTGCTGGAGAGATCTGTAGTACCATTCAATCTGTTGCCACTAGCTCTCAGTGCAGATTGTGCAAGGCTGCAGAATAAATTAGTATTATTTTGAAACACCATTTGTCCACTGGAATGTCACCCTTTCACATGGAGCATACGAAATAGATCCAGATACAGACAGTGATGTATGTTCCAATGTGGTTCTCCCAATTATCGTCATGAAGCACTTTTGCCTGCGTTGATGTTTTGTGAGAACAGAGAACAGTGCTAGTTCCTGAATGTACGTGATGGATGACATTTATTTTCATTTCTTTGTTCCTCTAAAAAGGGAGTGATTGGGTAGGAGTGAGGTAGCTTTATTTTCTTGTGTAGGGGAGATCCCAAAGCAGAGGGTAGGGAGCATGGGCCAACTAAGCAGGAGCCTGAAGCACGGTCAGAGGGCAGGGAGCTGGTGAAAAGTGTAGGGAGCAGATGGGCTGCAGAAGTACGGAGGTGATGGAAGCAAAATTTTGAGGGCACTACACAGTGTGCTGCAACCCAGATCACATCATTTAGTCTGAAACCAAGCCTAGAGAAAAGGAGTTGCTTTCACTGAAGGAAATATTCTTTATAATATTTTATTTCTCTTGTTTTGCTTAGCTGATTCTGAGCTTTCTTCCTTAAAAAATACTTGGTCCAGTGTTAGTTCAAATACAAACTTGCTTTAATGATTAAGAACCTGTTGGAGTTTTTTGGGTACTCCTTACACTGAAAGGTAGTACCATTTCAATATAAGTAAAGGGAGTACTTCAAAGGTCTGGCTGCCTTTGGCTCTTGTCACAACAGATTGAATTTTTCAGATCCAAAATGCATATTTATGTTTTTTAAAAAACCTCCCTGAATTACTTGCTCTAAAAATGGGTTGTGTAATCATTGAGCTATCAAGTTTGGGCAGATGTAAATCAAGAATGGCATAGCCTCTGACATAGAATTTTTTTAAACTATTCAGTCTTTTTCCAAAAGGATAAAACAAAAAAAACCACAAAGGAAACCTAGTTAGTATGCAAGGTGTTACTCTTCATGCCTGGTAGAAGTAGTGTCTTGAAGACCCTAATATTCTTATGGAAACTATTAAAATAAACAGTAACAAGAAAAAAAAAATATCTTTTTTATAACTTCCAACAGCATTAAATTTTGAGCTACCCATGTGTGGCATCCTTAATATACTGAATGCCATGCTGTTTAGACAAACCAGAACCTGTAAAAAAAACAATTCAATTAGACAAGACACTTAACTACTTTACCCTTAAGTGTAAACTGATATGTGAACAGAACTCTGTGGAATTTTCCCACTGAACTCAGTTGTGTTGGAAGAGACAAAAAGTTACTGGTTTGTGTGCACCTCTTAAAAGTGAGAGAGTTTGACACATGCTGCAGCAATTCTGGCAAACATTCTCTCTCACCCTCTTTTTTACTTTTGAATTTCCTGAGGGTCTTAATTAATAAAGTTAGCAAGAAAGCAGTCACAGTCTATCAGCACCCATAATGGACTTTCATTAGAAGGAAGTCCAACTCGTTGCCTGTTTCTGATCCTCAGTTTGCTGGCTGCAATATCTGGCTTGGATCTGAAACCTTTATTTTCTTTCAAGATTTATGTAATAATAAATTCCTTGCCAGACAACTCAATTTCCTAAATTTTGTACTGAGTTAGCCTTTCTACAATGATATCTTCTTTGCAGGGGGGAAAGTTAGGGGACTCTGCAGTTACATACTTTCTCTTGGGTTCCAACCAAATACCTAGCTTCTTAGCCAAGTCACCTGAAAGACACACAAGCTAATATATTTACAGAAAATACTGGCTATACATACCTAAATAAAATAACAGTTAATCAACAGAGCTCAAGTATAACCTTGAGGTTGGCTCTATAAGAATGGCTCATTTAAAACCTGTCTGTGATTAAAAAATAATAAATACTCAGTTCTTACTTTGGCATTTGTTTGAGTAGATTAAAAAGCTTTTTAGAGGTGGCAACCTTGACTAACTGTGTTTTACAGATGTGAAGAGAAGGACACAGCTCTCCTAACTTCACTGAAGAAACCAATAGCAAAGTTACAATTAGAAATTCAGTCCTCCAGGCTGCCTGTCAGGGCTGTCTATGCTAGGTCCCACTTACAGGCAATAATCTAAAATGAAAGTTGTCTCAATGTCTGTTCCGGATGGACTGTTATTAGTGTCATGTATTTTTGAAGGTTTGTGTCCTTTGACATTTACATATAGACATCATAGTTCATAACAGATGCATGATGTAACACCAGCAACACTAAACCAAGTGCAAAGTGGCCATAAATGCATCAGGTTTATGGCAAAGACAACTGGGTGGCAGACTTTGACTCTTGTTCTTGCTTTGTTAACCATTGAAAGAGGGACAAAAAACAGAATGGAAGAACACAGAAAATTGGCTATAATCAATAAGGATAAAGAGCAATTGCCACAAATTCTGGAGGAGTGTGAGTAGACGTTTGGGACTCTTAAGAGGAGAAGTAGTCCAAAGTTTAAGTGGTTGCAGGGAGACTGCTGCTAAATGCAGCAACTAATTTTTTCTTAATAAGGCTATGTGACATTCCTGACTAATGTGAACCAGAGTAAATCCCGTACTCAAGTTTTTCCATACTAATTTTAACTAAATCAATGTTAAATTTAAGTTCAATTGTGACAATTTTTCTGTACAGAGCAAGAAGATTGCACATCAAGGCATTCCTGCCCCAAAACCAGGTGGTGACGAAGTGGCTACTAGCAGATGGGACAAGAAAGTGGATTTAAATCTTGTAACCAGAGTGGGGTCTGAAAGTGAGTTGGACAAGTCAGATTCGGAGTATCGGGAACAACACAATGCACAGCAAAGAGCTAGCAGCCTGCTGGGCTGCATCCCTCAAGAGGAAGATCAAGCACTCAGCAGTGGAAGGGGGAGATGATTTATCATTGGAGGCCTAAAACTGTATTCAATTTAGGCTCTGTTTAACCTCCGGGACCTTTGTGAAGACAAGAGACATAGGAAGTAAGGAGTGAACAAAGAGAGATGGGAAAGGAAGGATCAAAAGTGGATACAGGAGAAAATGACTAGGACATGAGAGAGGCTGAAGTGGAGGAAGGACCGTAAAATGAATAGAGAGGACCATGTTGTGCTAGAGGAGAAATGTGGAAGAATTTTTCTTTTAGAAGTTTTCCACCCAGCAGTATTTAAGGCCCACAATAAAGATTTCATTATTTGTACTACTTTTAGTAGTACATACTAAACCATACATACTTTTAACACCTGTGCTTGAGCCTGCCCTGCTGCACAGTGTCCATGTGATGAGCAGGGGAGTGAAGGTGGCAGGCCCCCAGCACCTCATCTTTTCCTGATGTGGGCCGGCTTGCCCCAGGATGCAAGCACAGCATGGGAGGGGATTTGGTCATAAGTGGTGCAGGACTGTGAAACCATGTGGGGAGTGGGGCTCAAGATGGGCTCTGTGCTGGAGCAACAGCGAGTTGGGGGTCTCACAGTGGTAGGTTACGAGGGCACTTCTCAGAGGTACCATTCAAAAGTAGAAAGGAAGCAGAAATGGCTGCTAGGTGAGTGACTCAGAGAGGCAGCTCATACCTCTGTGTTGTCATGTTTTTAACCATCTTCATTATTTTGCTGCCTTCCTCTGGATGAACCTTTTTTTTTTTTAATTCTGCTTTGTGAGACAAGGCAAGAACATAGACTATTTAAGGTCACTGTATTTAAAGGCTTTATTTTCATTATTGTTCTCTCTTTTAGTACTCTGAATTCTTCAGGCCTTAATAATATTGTTGGGCTTTTTGACTACTGTTGTACGTAGAACAAATGGTTTTATTGAACTGTCCAAAATACTTTCCACATCTTTTTCTCTGAATAGGTGCACTTTATTTAGAACCCATTTGTACATAGGGGCAATTCACATTATTTCATTCAGTGTATAGTGTCTCTTGTCTACACTGAGTTTTATCTGTTGAGTTTCTTAAATGCATAACTTTGTTCAGCTTTTCTGAATTTCTCCCTGGCCTTCTCTAATCTTGAGTAACCTGCGTCACTTTGAATGTGAGTTTTAAAGGCTCCATTAATACTTTAAATGGTTTTTAATTTTTTGTTTTGTTTTGGGATTGGCAAGGCAGTATCAGAGGTACACTGAGAATACCTTTGTTCAGCAGAGCTGCAGTAATTGCTTCTGTCTCTTGTAGTTTGAAGAAAGTGAAATAAAGTGAAAATACCCATTCATAACAAGAAAATGTAAAGTCAAATAGGCACAAAGTTTTTAATATTTAATTTTCCACATTATAAAGCAGACTTTTCTTCTCCACCTTCCCATAAATGCAGAAATGGATGGGATTAATTAAACATTAAGCCATTATTCTTCCTAAACGAAAAGTCCTTGCTGCTCGTGTTTGATATAATATATTCCCAAGGTGATCTTTCTCCCATCTGAAGTTTCCCCATCATTGGTTAAAAAAATAGTTAATAATAAATAAATATTTTGCTATCATATTGCTGTCATCTTTTTACTGGAGGAGAAAGGGGTATTATTTGGTAAATCTTCCTTTAATTAAATAATTGACTGGAGGACTGATTCCATAATGGAAATGTAGTGTGACATTCAGTGCAGACAATGATTTAGAAATGAGACAGTGAGTCTGTGGAAGGAAAAAGGTTTCTAGGTCCTTAGGCTCTAGGGAAGAATCATATTTATTTTCTAGATTGTTTGCCTTCTAGAAAAGGAGGAGGAGCAGAGAATGAAACCAACAAAATAGGGCCACTAGCATTTTTAGCTAATGATATGCAGTGTCAAGGAGGTGCTATTTGTATCTGTGAGATATTGCTATGGGCTGACAGAATAAGAAAACAAGAAACATATGAAGTAACCTGAAGAAAGCAAAAAGTATGCCATCCAGGAAGAAAATAAAACAGAGAATTCTTTTTTTTTTTTGTATAAAAGTAAGTCATGATTTCTTAAATTACTTAAGGGTTGCATTTTGTAACCATAAGCATATGAACATAATGATTGCATTGGCTGTATCCTGTATTCTTTAATTAATCTCTATTACTGTCTTTGTTACTTTTCAGAGTGCTATGATAGTGTTGAATAAAAATTATTGTTATGGACATATTTACACAAGTTAATAGAAAGAAATAAATTGCCTTTATAGAGCTACAAAATTAGTGGGTGTGTGGGGTGGTGAGAGAAGGAGATATATGTATGTAATATATTTCTTGATGTGATACTGGTATATAATGAATTGTCAGGAACTCTCTGGGCTTAGGGAGATAGGAACCTTTAAGAAACAATCTGGGCATTTACCTGCTGCCTTTATTGCTCCATGGAAGCTTAGAGGACTTCAACTGATCCTTTAACTCAGACTTTACCTACCCTTTTTTGAGCAATAACTGTACAATTTGTAGTGCTCTCTGTTCATCTCCCAATGGTATATTTACTATCTTAGATCATATGTTAACAGAACAGTGAGTCCCAGAGGAAGGGAAAAGTAGACCTATCAATAGTCGGATGTATGAAACCCTCTCTCAGGTGACATCCACCAGTATTTTTCTAAAATGAAACCCAAAGAAAAGTGGACAAATGATACAAACTTGCAGTGCAAATGTCAGTGGGAGAGGAAGTGAAAAGGAGATAGTGGCCCAATCACTGCTGTGACTACAAGAATTCAATCTAAGGTAGGGTCTTTTTAGCTCCCGACTGCCATAACTTTGATTAACCTTGCAGTGTTTCAGCACAGGGTCATGCTATCCCGTTGACACTTTTCCTTTGAGATGTCAGTCACATTTCAATAACTTTGCAGTGTGGGCTTGTAAGTCCTGTCTCTTCATTGACTTTGAATGAGGCAGGTTGCTTATGAATGCAGCTTGAAATGTCACTCAGATATTCTTGCATTGTGTTATCTTTGATTGACATGTCTGGAGTGGTAGAAAATTCAGGGTGTCTAACTGTCCCTGTTTTGACAGTGAGGACCTTCCATTTTTTAATTTGTGAGACTCTTTTTCCCATCTGATGATAATGAGATTTAGTACTTCTTTTTTCTTTACGCTATTAGCAAACACCAGAGAGTCCTATCCTGAAGATGTAGCATCTTAGCATTTCTGTCTGGAGTTTAGGTTCTCACAGGATGAAAAGCATAAGCTCCACTAATGGAAGATAATACATTAATGATAGCAAAGACAGCACTGGTTCAGGAAAGGGCATAAAGGAAATTCCTATTGGTTTAGCCTTGAAGATAGCTTTTAGTTTATGTCTGGCTTGTGTAATTCCTAAGGGTTAGGCCCAAAACCATTTTAAAAAGGCTAGTGAGAAGGAAGGAAAAGCATTTCTAGTTTCTCAATGTTTATTATTAGCAGCATAGACTGTAGCTGCTTTTGTGGAAGTTTCACTATGTGGTAGAAAGCTGTGTCCCAGAACAGTGATTGTTCCAAGGCTATGTTATTCAATAAGCTGATTTATAACATATGACTCCAGTTATAATCCAAGAGTTTCTCCATTTATTTTAAACAAAATAAATATTTCTTTGCTGTAGCCACTTGAGGTTTATAATCCTGTTTTCAGGAGTGCCCTGGCTCACATAAACAGACTTACCCTGCTTCCAGTGCTAACAGAAAGTGCAGGGTCTGTGATGGAGGAGGGGAAAATTCTGTAATATAAAATAGTTCATATCTGTTTCATAGTGTTTCATAAATCTGGTTCCCAGGCAGTGGAGGAAAATGAATAAGAAGCAGTTCTGTTTTTTTTGAGTTACTACTATAGCTTTTTTTTGCTCAGCTGAGTGGAAAGAAGTGTATAAAAAGAGCTAGTGCTGGAAACTAGATGCAAAACAATAGCAAACAAAAAACTCTTTAAAAAGCATAATCTGTTGTCAGTGAAAGGCAAAGACATCATTAAATTCACAAGAGTGCTTGTTTTTCTAATATAAGTTGTGGAGAAAGCAGTCATGCTGAGATGTGAAAAAAGAAGCAAGGTCTGTATCCTGAGCATTGCCATGCCAAACTCTTACATGCATGTCCATCTTCGAAGCTGAACCTTGGCTAGATCTATAACCACCCATGTAGTGCACTAGGAGAGTGCTGTGTCTGGGGTGGAATCTACAAAATTTACTGTGATGAGAAGAGAGTGATTTAAGCAAGCTAATAGTAGGAAGAAGGGGGTGTCTTATGGATTATCATATATGGTTTCAGCAGCAGGAATGAAAAATATCCCATCATAGCTCATAGTCTGATGGCTATGGCACTTTACTTGGCAATAGGAGTTGGAATACTCTTAAAAGACAATTGAACTGTATCCTCTCACATGTTACATCAGTGCTTGAACTACTGGATAATTGGAACCAATGGTTCTTCCTGCAGACAGGTTTTATTTTTCAAGTGGTACTTACAGCGGCACTCTGTATAGACCTTGATCTGCTACTGATGCTTTAGAGTGCATGTAAGATCAGGTCCTCAGAAAAAAGAGGCAGAAGATCATCTAGTTTATTGATCCTGATGGGGCTTAAGTCTGTTCTGGGTGTGAAACTCTTGAGCTCTGTTAAAACTGACTCTTCTCTTTGTCTTCAGAAGCAGGACCTCAAATGTATGAAAATCTTCAGTCTATGAAGCATGGTGGGTTGATCTTGGCCAGCTGCCACACCAGCAGCTCTCTCACTCCCATTCTTCAGCAGGACAGAGGGAAAATAAGATGAAAAATCTCATGGGTCAAGGTAAAGACAGGGAGATCATTTACGAGTTACTGTCATGAGTAAAACAGACTCAACTGGGAGAAAATAAATTTGATTTATTGCCAATTAACATAGAGTTGGATGGTGAAAAATAAAGAGAAATTAAAACAACCTCTTGCTCCCACCACTGTGCGGTGCAGGAGGAGGGAATGGGGGTAGGGGTCAGTCCATAACAGCTCTTCTGTGCCACCTCTTCTTCTTCACATTTTTTCCCCTGCTCCAACATGAGATCATTTCATGGGCTTCAGTCCTTCAGAATAACTTTGCTCTGGCACAGGGTCCTCCACAGACTGTATTGTGGTTATCTTCTCAGATGTGGTCTCCTCCATGGTCTGCAGGGGAATCTCTGCTCCAGTGTCTGGAGCACCTCGTCCCCCAGCTCTCAACCTGATGTCTGCAATGCTGTTTCTCACACTTTTTCCCCTCAGTCCTCACTGCCTGTGCAGCATTTTGCCCTTTTTGAAACCTGTGACATGCCATCATCCTGGCTTCTAGGTTCAGCCATGCTCTGCAGTGGGTCCATTGGAGCCACCTGGAACCAGCTGTGTGCATCACAGGGCAGCTCTGGTCTCGCCTCACAGAAGCTGTCCCTGCAGCCCTCCAATATCAAAGCTTTGCCACATACACCCAATACACAAAGATACAGCATCTGAAAAAGTTAGATGGGTTCACAGATACTGTAGAAACTGGATTTTCAGGACTGTTATTTTGCCTTAGCTACCTATGAAAAATTGTCCGAGTTTTTTTCTTGGGATCAGGAGAATCCCAGCCTGAATTTTTAACAAATAAGGATATACTGTTTTAGTTAACTTGCCTTTAACTTACTATATGTAGGACTAATAATTTAATAATTCTACTCAAAAGTTTATCTTCCCTTTCTCTCGATATTTTCTTTAATACTTATCACCAAAACTTTATGAATCTTAATTAATGTTTGTAGAAGCTTTGAGAACTTTGGCAGAACCGGTAAGTCCAGATATGTCCAAAAACTGGTGCTTTGATTGGAAATTCCACCTTCTTCTTCTAATACTCGTGCAAACAGCTGTTATGTTTTATTATGTGCCACTTAATGGTACCAAGATTAACTTTAGTATGCTTTCCTTAAGGTTTCCACACACAGAGAAGACAAATTGATGTATGAAAATGTGACAGGTACAGATAAACATTAGTCCATTGGCTGTCTTGGAATAATGATTTTAAATGAAAAGCAGATAGATGCATTCACAAATATCTAGATGTCCTTGATAGCAATTATGTTTTATAATGATTTCATTTCCCTGAGTAGTTACACGTTTCTTAATACTCTAGAAATACTGTTAGATGTTTTCCCTGCAAGTAGTTTCTTTTGATGTTTATCCATGTATTTTTATATAACACATTGTATATAACCTTAGTGTAAAAGATGTGTATGTATGCATATGCATATATTTGATGTGTGTAGTATATGTGTGATATAATCATAGAATCATCATAGTATCATAGAACGATTTGGGTTGGAAGGCACCTTAAAGATGTAGTTGTAATCTCCCCGCCATGGGCAAGGACACCTTCCACTAGACCAGGCTGCTTCAAGCCCCATGTAGCCTCTGATCTTGAACACTTCCAGGGAGGAAAGTATAATAAAAGCATTCTTTCAGCAGTAACATTAGAGACACCCCAATGATAGGAGCTAAGATGCTCAAGAAGAGACCTTTCTAAAATATGGTGAACCTCTATATGATACTGACTTCATTCTTCATTTGCCTGTCTTGAAATGTAGCAAAGCAATACGAAAACAAGAAGGAAAAAAAAAAGTATTTCCCAGTGGACAGCCATGAGCAAAAAGACAGAAAGCTGTAACATGACTTGAGACATCACGTTGGGGGCCTTTGTCTAACTGCTGAGGTCTGTGTATTATCACAATAAATGGCAGTGGAAAGTCTTTTAATTCTGTTTCTGAAAGAGGTGTTCAGAGGAAATTTTCTAACATTGCTATCTAATTTGTGCTTTAATATTCAATGCCTACTGGACTATTTCTTCTGACCTAAACGCCTATATTTTTATGCAGTTGCTGAAGAGATTTAAGGTGTGTAAGCAGACAGGATCTCTCTATATGCCTGTGGAGGTCCATAATATCTCGTCATTGCTAAGTTAAGTTGCTCGTAAAAGGCTTAACATACTTCAGAAAGTTGGATTTGCCAGATACTCATGATGTAGGTGTAAATAAGTTGTGAAGTTAGGCTGAGTGCCAAGGATCACATTTAACTAGTGTAGTCAAACACATAGTGAATACTAAGGAGAGAAGAAAATGAAGAGAGGGACTAGAAATTTATGTTAATCTTTGCGTGGGAACTTAAATTGGCATTTTTCTTTATTTGTCAGAATTTTCTAGGACTCCAACTTTTTAGAATTGCACTATTTTATCAAGAGATTTAGCTTATTCCAGGATGAATGGAAGAAAAATATTAGAAGGCATCTGTCTCTGTATCCAGTACTATTTGCTCCTTGCAGCTCTAAATCTAACTCATATGTGCTAAGTATCTACATTCAAGCTACTCTTGTTGGGAGATAATCTTCAAGTGTAGCAGACTTGGTATCATTAGTATGTCTTCCCTGATATTTTGCCAGCAGGGCTCTACTGAGGTTTGCAAGGTAGTGCTGTAGCTACAGGACTGCAGGACTGTACTGCACACAAACAGGGGCGAGGTGGGATAATTTGAATAAATACTTCCTAATCACTTTGGAAATGATTTGACCACTGTCATCTCTGAGTTGATGCTGGAGCATTAGTCTACTTTTCCAGCCACCTCTCATTTATCCCTCTCTTCTGAATGCAACAGTGATGTAGTAGTGAAATGCTACTATTGGATTAAGTTTTTCATAGTTTAATTCCACTTTACTTCAGTGCATATGTCATATAACTTGTGCATGAATATCTCCCTGGGAGAGTAGGAAACACTCATCATTTTGATTCCCATCATGCAAAATGGCTTAATCCCATTCAGAATGTGCTCCCTAACCTGTTAGGTGAAACAGCAACAACTATTGGTTCACAGTGCCAGATTTGTTAGGTGTAATCCAGGAGTGCTTACTGCTGAAGCTGATCTAGCAAGCCTCCGTCATGGATTTGGATGGACTAGAGATGTAGTCCCTCCATGCCCAGATCAGACATATGACTAGGTAATAGAAACTTCGTGGTCACTGCACATCCTCTGAGCTTCAATAGCAGACTGTATAAGTACTCTTAGCCAATATTAATTGAAGTGTAATTAGACATGATCTGTTGATGTAGCTTAGCTCATGTGTGGTATGTCGCTTTACTGAGGTCACTTGAGAGTGTGAGTAAGACAGATAAGCAAAAACCACTGATTTGAAATAGAAGAAGGGGTTTTTAGGTTAGATGTTTAGAAAGGTTTTTCAGTGGCAAAGATGGTTAAGCCGCAGAACTGTTTTGTGATATTGCTGTCACTGCAGATCAGAAAGACACGAACATGTCAAACATAGTAAAAATTGTTTCCTTATGGGCAGAGGTCACTTCCAGCTCTAGGACTGAGAGGCCCACAAAAGAATTGGCTTGACTTAAGCCGTTTAGCAGAAGTTACATGGTAAGCCTGTGGTGAGAGAGGGAACCTAACTGTGTTTTCCCAAACCTTGCCCTTCATTTGAACAGAATCTTTGGGCCACAGCTTTTGTTTACAGTCTTTTAGATATTTTTTCAGTTTCTCTGACAGTATTTTTATTTCTGTTCATATATACTTCTTTCTGACTTCTATTTCTCACTTAGAAGCTTTCCATCCAAATTCGAGCTGAAATAGTTTTGCTAAAATTGTGGTTGCTGGAAGAACTGTGAGGACAAGATACCTATTTTGTTTGAGTTCCTTCATTTAATTTTGAGGGAAAATAAAATTACTTGCATTGGATGTTTAAAAAATTCAGTATTTTGAGCTGGAGATATCATTTCTGCCTCATATGTGCCTCTGGAGAGAATAGCTATGTGGAGTACCTTTTGCTGAAAGTCCCAGGGACAGTTCTAGCAAGAGTTTCAGTGCCGTGGTCACTTCTGGCTTGATGCATTTTCCCTGGGGCAAATACAGGTTTAATTTCAATAGCATTTACTTTTAATGAATTTTACTTTCTTGTATGCTTTCACTTTAATTTCATTTGTGCTGTCTTTTCCTACAGAAAACTTGTGTAGAAACTAGAAAATAAATTAAAAAGAACCACACTAGGAGACACACAGCTCAATAACTCATTAAGTTTTAGAGATGGTTATTACGTATATTCTCAATTTTCAGTCACAACATGCAAAGTGCAAACACCATCTCTTTTTGTTTGTGTACTGTTGGCAAAGTGGATTACATTTTTTCCTTGCACAGGATATATTGTCTATGGAGATCCATGAAAATAAACACAATAAAAATTCCAATGAAATGTTATTGTATAGAATAAGTGGTTGCTTTTAAAGACTCACTATTTCAGCTGCATTAATTGTACAAGCTACCGAGTTCCATATTTTTTGTGGAAAAAAATTAGGAACTTGTTTGAATTATTCATGTTTTTTAAATGGCCTATATGACAGCTATTTTCATAACTCATTTTTACTGCGATTTTAGCACATACCAAAACTCCTACTGAATTGAGAAATTAGGATAGTTATGATTTTACCTAAAGTATTTTCATGCTTTCTTTTAAAGAAATAACATCCTTACTGTTAATACATTGCACATTGTCACAAATGGGGAACTATAGACCTATGCAATCATATAATGCATTTCTTCAGTTCATCAGGCTATAAGACTTTGTTCTTCTTAGCAAATAGGATAGCTTTCTAATTAAAAGATTTTTAATCTCCCTTTCTCTCCAGTGCAGGGAAAACATAGACCCTCATGTAAATGGTAGTTTCATAATACATGATGAGGAAACTAGTAGCAAAAAGAACAATATTAAGCCTGAGATAATTTTTCCATTTTTGGTCCTTATAAAGGGAGAGGCAGAAACTGAAAGCTGTCTCACTCTCCTGTCTTTGTTCTCCCTCCTTGGACCAAAAGGAAATAATTTGATAAAGGACCTTGGTACAAAGAAGGAGTAAGAGCTAAGTGGCAGTTTTTTCCTTTCTGGGGACCTGAGTTTCCTGGTGCATGCAGATTAACCTACATCTTGGTTCATGCTTCTCACAATCTGAATCCAAACAAAGTTAGAAGCTGAAACCCTAATATCCTCCTTGGAAGAATGAAGCTAGATCCATATTTATTCAGCACCTTTTTAGGAACCTCTGCAATTAAAAAGGATACTTTACTTCCAGCTTACTGCTCCTCTGTTGCAGCAGCAATGTTTTTGTCCCTGAGTACACACAAATTAATAACTTCTTGATATATGCCAAGTTCTATTGCTCTTTCCTGACCAAATAAACTAATTTAAATATGTTGCTTGTACTATACTGGGATGCTGACCCTAGTAAATTGTGGTGACATCCAGAAAATTACTCATTAGGAAGAGGTATTTAGAATAAATGAACTGTAGAATGAAGGAGCAAATGTGCTATAAATCACATATTTTAATGAATTTGATTTAATTTACAGTCCAGGTTCTGGTCCATCTTCATCTGGATATTGCTTTCTTCTTAAAAGGATTTTGAACAAAATATACATCCACCTAGCAGGATATTGTGAATATGTGCTTACCTTTGGGCTTTAAAGGGAAGTAAGAAAAGCGTGTTTGCCCTAATAAAAGGATTTTTTTAAAGCAAAAGAAAAACACTGATTTCTAATGAAAAACTGCTAAACATTAAAAAAAAGAAAAAGAAAATAATGAGCCATATGGTAATTATGCCAAAAGATTGAATTTATTACCAAATAAAACTGTTGGCTTGTGCATTTCACAGTTTCCTCCATTCCCAACCAGTGTGTTTTTAGAGACTTTCTGTAGGGTTAGTTGCCCAGACTTCTGCAAAAACAACAGTTTGTCCTTATTGCAGGAGGTGTTAGGAAATCAAATCCAACTGGAGCACTGAAAGAAATTACAGACTGGTTTTGTCCCAGCTGCATGACACATGCCAAGAGCTGATTTTTCAGTGCAAACATTTAAGGAAATGAATACAGAATTCTATGTGTTCTCCTACTGAATGAATTATCCTTATTGTGTTTTTCATACTTCAATGTGCTATTTACTATTTCAGCATAGTCATCATTTGCTTTCACCTCAGTGAAAATGTTTTTACATTTCATGTTTTCTTTTAACAAGTAATCTCTTTTTTGGGGAAAGAAAAAAAAAAAGTAACAACCTATCTAAGACTTGAGTTTGGTTACTAAATAATGTTTGTATCTGACAGGCATTGTATCAGTGATAGCCAGATGATAGCCATAATGACTTATAGCAGCTTCAGATGTGACATGTTTCATTGTTGCTGTTGTTTTACTGAATGACATTTTTTCTAAAAAAAACCTTGTGGGATTTCAGAGACCTTCAGTCACTGGCATTACAGAAAATTCCTATGAAATTTCTTCTAATGTTCCCTGGTCACACAGAGCCTGCTAATGAATACTCACACTCCAACGTGACTTTGAATCTTTAAAAATATGTGTTTAATATCTGAACTTTTGTGCCATGAATTTCCTTTATAATCTACAGTTTTAATTAGGTCACATTATGTACTTTCCTTCTTTCTCCCTCTCCCACCTACTGCAGCCGTTCATCTGTGAAAGTGGACATTTGCCTTATAACCTCAGATAAGATGTATACTCTAAAGTTGCGAGGCCAAGATGTGCATTTAGCGTGCATATTTAGATGACATGCATGTAACTTGCATCCAAATTGTAAAGCAACTTTTTTTTTTTTTTTTTTTTTGTGCAAGCACCTACTGAATGTACTTTGTCGGTGTGCTCAGCAGTGCTTACTGCATTCAAATTCTCTTGCCAAAAAGAGGGTGAAGGGATAAATTTGAAAACGTGAGATCCCCTCACTTCCACTTGGGCATGCAGTGTGACTCTCACAACTAAGTTGGCAAAGGTCCTTGAGACATGAAAGGGAATTCTTCACCAAGGACAATGGTGGTTTTATTTGGCAGTAGGAAAAGATGCAAGGGAACACAATTAAGCTCCATACTCTTGAGCTGAATGGCTTAATTCAGCTGTGTTTGTTCACCGAAATTTCACTCCTGTTCCTGTGATTGGCATGGGGAGGAATACAGGAAAAGAAGTCCACAGAAGCTTTCTTCACAAGGACAACTTACTTATCTATAACCTGTCAAATTTGCCAACAGTTAATGTCAGTCCATTAAACCTTTTCTGAACGTGCTTGTGCAGTTTGTTCATCAGATTGGTTCTGTGAATAGAACTCATCCTTGAATTTCTCCTCTCTCTCAGGCCTCTCTTAATTTGCAATCTTTGGCATTAAATGTCAAGGAAACTGTATAATGTGAATTTGTGAAAAATATTTTCAGCAAGTTCATGCTGATATAGAATTTCCCTGAGAGGCAACATTAATAATGGGTTGGCACAACACATTTGCTGGAGTGGGTTTGATGCCTTGATTGAGTTTCCGTGGTGCGTTTGTTGTTGCTTTGGGGAACGTGCGGATATTGGGTTCAACAGACCATAGAATTTTGAATTAACCTCTCTTTTTCTCTTCATGAATATAATGGCTTTGCAATCTGTTCTTTCTTTGGCCTTTTATTTAAGGGAAGAAGAGAAGCTTTGATTTTTAAAAAAATCTGCCGTTTTTGAGAGTATTGTGAAGAAAAATAAATATACATAAGAAAACATTGATTCATAAGAATCTCTTAGGCTACTTTCCCTCAGGAGTTTCCTACACAGTTTCTGTGTAAAATACTCAGTTTAGTCCTAAAGTGAAAAGATGAAAACCTTTAGTACTAAGATCAGATATGGCAGCTCCATTTACACTCTTTGTGTAGGAGAAGTCTATGATGATTTTCAAGAGCCTTGTTAACCCTATCAGTGGTTTAATTTTAGCTAAATTTCTATTTTCCTGGGAGTTGTAATTGAATAAGACAATGTTATAAGATGAAGACTAAAAAAAAAAAAAATAGGTGAAATTTTTTTTTCTATTTTTCTTCCTTATTGCTGAGCTTAGAGTATGTTGTGGTTGTCTTTTCAGTCAAGGAATTTCCTTTGAGGGTCTCAAAACACCAGAGTAACAGTCCGATCTTTGCATTATGTCCAAAGCTAACAACGTTTCTTTTGTCAGTGTGTGTGTGTTAGTCTGAGAAAGCTACACACTGGGATTGGGAAGAGGATAGCTGCTAAGAGAAAATAGTAGTTAGAGGCTGTATCTATATTGCAAGGTGAAAAATGCACTCAGGGTTAACTGAAGGGAAAGTTTTTATAATATCTACTAATACGGTGATTCATAAACTGAGGTATAGGATGAGTAAGAAATTTATGTTATTTAAAAATGGCATAATTGTCAAAGTACATAACCTTCTTTGCATACTGTTTTACCCTTTAGAGTGTTATATTACAAGAAAGGTAAACATTAAATGTACTCTTTATCTTCAATATTTCACCACGTTTATGCTCTGTTTGCCTATCAAGACACATGTTCAAGGTATTTTAATTTACTAGCTTCCTACTTTAACTCAATCTCATAGCAGTTTTTCTCTCACAAGCAAATTCTTATATCTAAGCCTTTAATTAAAAATTTATAAAGTAGCTTGAGATAATATTATTATTTAAGTTTTCCGGTTTATTTTAAAAAACTGATATGAACAGTTTTCCAAGTTTACTAGTTTAACTTCACCTTAGCAGCCATTGGCATATTCCTGAACATTCTTACTATCTAAATGCTAGCTGTTCTTACAAAGAAATAATAAAGCTGTTTCATACTTCAGTGATTTGTTTCCTGAGATCCACATTCAAAGTTGTGTGGGTTTTAGAGAGCAAGTCAACTCGGGAAAATGGAATTAACCTTTGGGACAGTCTGTCAGTATTACAGACTTGCAGTAAATAATTTGGATGAAAGTTGTTTGGTTTATAGATTAGCTCAAATGATGCTGACCATAATTTAGCTCTTCAGAAAATGCTATTTTAAGACTTTTAACATGCTTGCTTCTTTTTTTTTTTTCCTGATAGAAAGGCTCAAAAGTGGTAGTTTCCCTTCTTTGTTTGTAAAACACTACAGCATGCATAAAAATGGTTTTCATTGGTTATTGCATACACCAGTGTTTTTTTCCAAATTTTCTTATTCTTACTATTTTAGCTCCATATTTGTAACAGTGAGGCAAGCAAGAAACAGATAAATAGGTCTTTGAAGCAAGGCAAGCTAAAAGTAGTGTATGCATGGGGTGAAGCTGGAGGAGTGGGGGGTACTGTTGTTTCATTATCAACCGGCTTAACATTCCTGCTTTTTTTGCTCTTGCCTTTGCCTACCAGTTCCACAGGCAGAATTGGTTCTTGAATGGACCTGACCTTCTGAATGGTCAGCACCTGTTACTCTAAGTAGGGTACAGACAACTAAGAATACAGCAATCCTGTAAAAAGATAATAAACATAGATTTAATACTGTCTTTTCCACTATTTTTATCTCTACTGGGCTCAAATGTAACAGTGACAGAAGAAAATTTTAGCAAAAGTTGTCATGATGTTCCAAGCCCACACAACCACACTTGATTTGGTAATCCAACTTCTTGCATGACACAAAATGTGGACAGTTTTGGTATCAGAAGATCACACTGCTTTTTTTACACATAAATAGAAGGCACTTAGCTTGTCACCATATGGAACAAAAGTAATTACTGAAGATGAAAGGCAAAGCAAGACAATTAGCATGCTTGTTTTTTCTCAAGAAGGAACCTTCTGTATCTCAGAATGCCATAATTCAGGTTCATGATGAGGGTTTTTGAGAACGCACCAGAAGTACTGATTTGAAAGATTTATTCATTTATTGCAGTGACAAATGCAATGGAAACTTGTTCAGAGGCTTGCTTTATACTCAATTGCTTCTTGTAACTGATTCATTTATCAGGTATTTGACTAGAAGGAACTCAGTATAATATTATAGTGATGTAGATGAGTGCAGAACAAAGTATGTTGAATTTCGCAGGCTTGCCTATACAACAGAGCTGATTATCACTGGATCTTAAATATCAGGTATTTTCTTTGATAAGATTTGCTACCTGTTGAACATGATCTTTCTGTAGTAGCCTTGTGGCATGGTACTTTATAATGATAAATATAAGGACATTGCAGATGATATTCTCTACCATCTTGTGTCAGTCTGCTTGAGCCCAGTTGCAAGCCTGCATATGTATGTATCTATTACTTATGTGGTTATTATAATACTGGGGTTATGACGAGAAAGTGAGACCAGAGAGGATAGTTTATACACACAAAAAAAGGGTTGTTTTATATTTGACCTGGGTGATGTAACTGTTGACTTACTAGTTGCCAACAGAGCCACAGTACGTTTGTTGATTGACTTGCATAAGAAAAGCAGCAATACCAAGGTTTCTGGTTTTGTTTTCCTTTTGTATTTCAAAGACAGCAGCCTTAATTAAGATTTGTGTGATGACTTTAGCTGATTTTTTCTTCATTTAGTCAAAGCCTTTAAATTTCTTAATCGTGCTGTTTATAGTATGTTAATCTGAGTTAATTTTGCTGCAGTAGATAATACACTGATTTAGAAATGCATGTAATAGTCTATTTTTGAATGGAAGAAGACCCTTTCTTGTTTTATTCTTCTAGGCATTTGTTGTCTGCTCTGGCCTGAAATTCATGTAATAAATCATTTTTAATGTTGGCACAGGTGTCCTTTTGAGTTTAAGTATGCTTTCTGTTCATATTGTCAGCTATAATTTTTTTCTGATGTGTGGCTCATTATCACATCATTTTGTGTGTGCAAGTATTTTTATAGCATCAGTTTTTGCAGGCATTTCTAGTTTCATAGCTGAATTTCCTATACTCATTTTTGAGTTTCGTATTCAAACTGTATGTATGAGCTTTAAAATACCATATTCGAATCACTCTTGCAGTTTTTTAGTGAAATTTGAATCTGCCTGAACCTGATTTATTCTCTGCCTGAAAACAAATGGTCTGATCAAGTAATGGTTGAGAAAGTATCAATGAATTCCAGAGTTCTTTACGATTTCAGATGCAAGTAGCTACCTATGGCATTACGGTGGTGAAGGCTTGACTCTGCAGAAATGATTTATAGTAGTTTTTAAACATACATGTAGTATTTCTGGCAGGCTGTGTGTGTAAAGGACTACAGGACTTTCTCCGCAAAAAGTGATTTTTTTTCCTACAATTTGGACTAAATAAACCAAAAAAACCTGGAAAAATAATATGGTTGATCATCCAATCCCTTCCAAAGCAAGATCAACTATACCTAGGTCAATCTTGACAGATGTTTGTTTCTTAAAGACATTGAACTGTGGGAACTCCAAAGCTTGCTTAGCAATCTGGTTTAGTGTTTCAGTAACCTTCCTTACTGTTAGAAAGGCTTTCAGCATCTCACTACAATTTAATTTCACTAACTCTTTATAGTGCACAAGACATTCCTCTTTAGAGCTACATGAAAACATTGCTATCATCTTCATGTTCAGTCTTTTCTTTAGCTTTAGCAGTCTCAGGTTGTTAAATATGAGATGTTTCCTTGTTGGTCAGATTCAGGATAATTCTCCTTTGGACTTTTTCCTGTTGATTTGTATCTCTTTGAGCTGCCCATAGCTATCCAGAAACAATCCATCTCAGATTTTCCTCAAAGTGGAGCAAATCAGAAGATTTATCTTTTGCATCCTGCAGATAGTTTTCAGTTTTACATGTCCAAGACTGTGTTTCTCGCAACAGAAAGACACTTCTGATTTATTTCCAGATTGGATCTCCGTGTCCTTCCCTGAAAGTCCTCTACTCACCCACTTGTTCTATATCTTGCATTTGTACAGTTTTGTTCCTGTCTTTTAGAATTTTGCTTTCTAACTGACCTTCCAACACACTGGCAGGCCCAGTTATGTGTCTTCTTTAAATGCAGTAAGCGCTGTCTCCATCACTCACAATAATATTAAAACTTTAAACAGGCCTGCTAGAGGGAAAAAAAAAAGTAGAAGTAAATTTTTAGCAATAGCTGAGTCATCATTACATTATATGTACAGTTATCTAATCAGTTTTACACCCACACTACCTTAATACCACTTAGATGAGCTTTCCCTTTTTCTCTTTTTTGTATGTTTGAGGGTTTTCTATGAGGCAAGAGCTACATAAATGACCTTGCTTGCAACTCACATCTTCACAAGGTCTGTTACCATTTTGTGGAACGATTTAATTCTGTTGACATAATTTGTTCTTGAAGGATTGACTAATTCTTAACTAATTGATTTTGCCTGTTCCTTACCTCGTTTTTATATTGCCAACTACTTAGAAACCATGTTGTTCATTTGTTCCAGGACTTTTCTGAAACTTAATACCTGACAGACAAATTTGTTATTCCAAAGCTTCTGCTTCCTTACTTCTATAAAGACGAGTACTGAATTTTCATTTTTTCCATTTTATTGATACCTCATGTGTCCTTCACCGACAGCTTTTCTGATAACAGCCTGGTTCTGAGATGGCTTTACCAGTTCTCTAAATACCCTAGAAGTAAGTTCATCAGCACATCTGTTCTGAAAACTAATTTACTTAAGTAGTTTCTAACCTTTACTGTCTGTATTTTTAATTTAAATTATTCTTTTCTTGTTTGAATTAATTATGCTAGTCACCTCCTCATTTTTGAACTTTCTAATTAAAACTAATGCAAAAAAGACATTAGATGCTTTGGCCTTCACAGTGTCATCTGTCAGTAACTTTTTTCTTTATTAGATAGCAAAACAACACTATCCTTTTCCTCCTCTTAGTTTGAATAGATTCAGTTTGATTAGTACAGGATTGTTGCCGTTCCACTTTCGGCAAGCCTCGTCCGGTAGCAGGGCAGGCCTGGAGTCACCCATGCCCCAGGGCCATCG
>JAVSBS010025338.1:0-16447 GCA_033124195.1 Coracias cyanogaster | reverse complement strand
TATTTGGTAATAAACTTGTTAAATGCTCATCAATCTCCGTGGTTGCCTACGAGCTTGTTGGGGTAGTATCTCGCCTTACCCTCAATCCTCTTCCCTTTTGGGAGGTGGCACAGACGCTGGCGCCCGGACCACGACAAACTTAAAGGAAGACTCCATAGCTAGAGGAGAGATATGTATTTTGGTGTGCATATAGTAAGGAAACAACTCTGGAAGAATATGCTTAAGAGTTAAGTTGAATCTTTCAACTTACAATATATGTTCTTCAGGATGAATATATCAAGAGGTTTATATTGGATAAAAAGTAAAAGCACATAGAGCATGTAAAATACTCTGCTATCAGGTCATAAGAGATTTCAGGATGTTTTGTTGGAACTAGACAACTTGGAAGAGAATGTTGCCCTTTGTTATAATACAGATTGTCAATGATGCCAGATCTGCTAATGTACCATAAGCACTTACAGGCAATTTACTAAAGCTGTTATAAGTAAATTTCATGCCAAAGATAGCTAAATTATTTGTGAGATTTTAACAGCCTAAAATGTAGCCTTGAGATTTTATAAGGAAGAGAAGACATAAGATTTTATTTTAAAGTAACAGTAAATTTAGTCTAAGGGGTGGGAGGGGGGATTAATTCAGCAATATCTAAATAGCATAATGTTATTGCCACCAGCGTGGGGTGCTTTTTAAAAATTTTACTTTTATCGGTTGTATCCTCTGAACTGCTTGCTATTGCTTGGATAGGCATGTCAGGTGCTAACTTGCTGTAGGCAGCACAGCAAGTGAAACAAATGAAATGATGTTACACCTTTGCACACATAACATCCATGCTGTTTGTTAGCATCATCAGATGGGTAATTCTGACGGTGGATGATACTAACTTGTCACAGCGTCATGTATCACAGGGCTGAAATCAGTTTCTCCAAGCTAATCCTGAAAGACTTGACAATATATGCTAGAGTATATATGTTGTAGCTTCCAGCCTTCCAGTATTTCAGAAAACATATTGTGTTAATCCCTCCATTGCCATTCTTTCTCCAACATTCTTTCACCATCTTCAAGATAATTTATAACCTTTCTACTAAATCTAAGAACTGAGTGGAGGCAACAGTCCCATCAGCTTCGTGATAACTGAAAACAATGTACCCTACCAAGGTCTCTGATTTAATTGTTTATCTGGGGGCAGTGTAGCATGAAAACACTTTTTGCAGATCCTCCATTCTTCTTAAACCTTGCTTGTGCCTCTGTAAGGCTGCGTTTCATTACCAATAAAACTCTTTTGCATTTATCTGTTGATTAAATTGCAGGTTTGTGCAAATGTTAAGTAAAGTTTAGTTAATGCTGAAACCTACTGCAGATAGTGTGCATTGGGGTCAGTGTCATTCCTGCAACAGAACTCGATGATAAAATTACTTGGCAATCAAAATAAAATTAAGATTTTCATGGGGTAAGTAACCATCCAGTATGCACCATAGTACACATGTTTTCTCTGACTCAGATACACATTGATTTTAATAACCAATTTCCTTCCATAATAATGTTTTCCTCTTTTATTGTATCTATTCAGTTTATTAACCTTAAGCTCTAGGTAGTATTATTAATAATAATAATAATTATTACAGGTTTGTATGCACAAATGTATTTAATTACCTCAAAACCAGATAAAATTTTGAATTTTTCACTTTTGAAAAAGAAACAGATTAAGATAAGATTCAAAGCAAAACATCTATTTGTTTCTACGCAGTAATTTGTTCTTAATAATGCAGTGTAAAGGGCAACTTTAATGGCCACAGTACTGCAAAGTAGATGAGATAAACCCCACCAGTTCTTTGGTCCTTTTTGTTCAGGCTGAGAGGTAGCTTAGTGGTTCAACAGGAATCTGGAAATTAGGAGGAATTCATCTAGGCCACAGTATCAGGTCCACAACATTTGTTCAGTATTTTTGAAAAGGACTAAATGATTGCATCTTTTTCCACATACACTCTCAGGTTCTGTTCACCTAACACCCATCTATGTAACAATAGAATTCTTTAAACTTAATGCTGTTCTCTTTGCTTCTGCAGGCTTTTGCATTTCTTTTGTCTCAGTTTGATATTGTAACTTTCCAAGGTAATTCTGAGTAAGAAGTAAAATAAACCAAACTGTATGTACAATTATAATAGATATCGACCGTACTATGTGTGAAACTATCAGTGCATAGGTCAACATCTTAAGATTTTATTGTCATGGGCTAGGATTTAGAGAGGTAAACTTCAGCACTTTGAATAGTGAAGCATTAAGACTTGCTACTCTTATTGAGAGAACTTTCCTCTTATTGATTTTATTTTACTTGGAGAAAAATTGTAATAAAAATGGATTCTAAAATAAATCTAATTTGCAGGTTTTCTCTACTGCATAAAAGCATCAATTTTTAACTGTTAAAAATCTGGTCTTCTTATCCATACTGAAACAGAACACAGTGCTGTTAAATTTCAGTTAATCTCTGGCATAACTGTATTTTTATGGAGGTAAAAAGACAGCTAGCTGAATTGGAAACAAGAGAACATTTCTTTCTGTGCTGATACAGAGGACTCATTAAATCTCATATCAAGCTTGCAGGCACTGCAGAAGGACAGACATTTCAGAGATCTTCAACCTCTTAGGAACTTTGGAAGTTAATGAGCCATCCCAAAGTTATTATTTTGTGTTTTATCAGGGGTTTGCTCTGGGCTTTTATTTGATTTTCAGATTGTAGTGTGATCTCCTATGTGCGAGCACTGGATGACATCAGCTCTAGAAATACTGTGTTTTCCAGTAATGATGGCCTATACCAAAATCTTTTAAAACTATTTGAGTCTTTTATGATCCTCCAAGTGTCCCAACACCATTAAACATTTCAGACAAGAATCAATAGGGTTTTGTGGATTTTTTTCATAGAACCAAGGACACTTTAGCCGTAGTGAAGTCTGTAGTACTAGGATCTTCCATGTGTACTGGGACCTCCAAATATTCTGGTATCTAGTGACAGCATAAACAATGCTTTGTCTCCTTCAGACACCCTGGCTACCTTGCTTGTCTCAGAGGTGTCCTGTTTGAGGTGTTTTGATGTCAGTATGAAGGGCAACCAGTTAGTATGAGGAGGAGAGCATAGTTGCCTCCACTTACTACTTCTTGTCCTTGGCAGCCTGGAGAGGCCAGTGTGAGAACACTGCCTCAAATATAGAGAAGCAAATGAAGAACAGGAAGAAAGGGAAGGGCACCAAAAAACTCTGTTATGATATTACTGAAGGATCAGAATTGAATAAATTTTGTGTCACTTGGAGTCTTTCACTGATGCTATTTTCCTGTTTATTCCTCCCTCTCAGGCAGTCAGAAATTCTTAGAAAAAAAATTTAGAAGACACTTCTCTTCTACCAAATGTTATAAGGCTATCAGAACTTTGTTGTAACAAAAGCATCCAATAAAGAAGTATATCAGAAGATATTTACACATCTGACAAACATGAACTCACGTCCTTTAAGGCTAAGAGTGCCACCACAGTCACTGGTGTTACTGATTTATTCAACCTGTTCATGTAGATCTGTGAAGTACAGCAATCGCATCACCATTACAAATGATGATTTGCCTTGCACATGTTATGCATTTGAACTAGCAGGTCTATGTCAGAGGAAACTGAAGTTCATTCCTGGATTAAACCAGGTATTTTAGACATAGCACTTAGAAGCCGGTAGCAATCTTTCCATCTCCTTTGAGCTTTTGATTAGAAACTCAGAGCTGATTTTCTTCAGCTAGAAGCATCCTTTTGGATAATTTCAAATGAAACTCAAAACTATTCTTCACACATTCTCTCTTCTAGCCTGCAAAAGTCTGTCCTTTATTCACATGCTTGTATTCAAGTTTCTCATCTTACAGTTTTTGCTTACTTAAATAAAACCAGAAAAACAAAACAACTGTGCTTTTTCTGAAAATATATTTATATTTTGAGGTAAAACAACTACTGGAGTTCATTATCTTTTGAAACTAAATAGGAATGAGAGTCAGTTGAGTGAACATTTTTCTTGTATGTGGGAGGGGGTTAAGGAGGTGAGGAACTAAAAAGACATTTGTTTTATAGCAATCAGTCCTTCTCATGCTGACATGCAGTGTTTTTCCACTCCAGCTGACATGGTTAGACATCCTCTGACACCCTAAGGGATGTAAATCAGAGACTGAGAATTTTAGACTTTTTACTCTCTGGAGAAATGTACCCGGTATTTTAATAATTATTTGTCTTTCCCAACTGTACTCATGCTCAGATGCATGCAGGTTTAAATATATATAAATATATTTGGCCTCTCAGATCTTCAGAAGACAAAAAAACTTAAATCTGCATGGCTTGTTATCATTTTCCTATACATTTTCCAGAGGTGTACTAGAAACAGCCTCCTGTACAGCTGCTCTGCTCCAGCTGAACAGGTTCATAGGGAATGAAGAGCTTAGAGCAATTTGTAGGCAACGAAGCAAAAAGAAAAATCCACAAAGAAGCAGCTGATGTTAGCATCTTTTAAAGAGATTGAAAGAAAAGAGAAAGAATAGGCAGTTGAATGTAGAACAGAGAGAGAGAACATGATTTTGGAAGAAATCTGAATTACTATTTTTCAAAACCAAGAGAAGCTACAGTGCTTACCTTATAAGCCATACTTTATCCTTTCATGCTTTTCTACTGCTTGCTGAACAATATCTATGCTTAGAATATGCAGACATTAAGCCAGCTCTTTACATTCGTTGCACAAATGGCTAGAAGCTTGAGACTGGCAGACAAAGTTTTGTGTTACAGTTTGTCACTGACACACACCTAGGCCTCTGTCAGGAAAGTGTTTACGATGTGTTAAATTTTAAGCACATGTTTAAATCCCACTACTTGCAGTAATACCTTTCTGGAATGCAACTTGCATGTTAAACTCTGCAAACCAATTTTGCAGTGCCTGTTTTCCTATTTGTGAGCTGGGAAGTGTCTTCCCTCGTGTGTTTTGAAGCTTAATTCAGGGCATTTATATACCACTCTAAGCAAAACTCTTACCATGACAGAATTGTGGTTTATTACTATATTTCATTAACATTAATAGGAATTGTTATGAGTGTGTAGTTCAGACAGAAAAATATCTAAATTTTCATGGCTTTACACAGTATTGAGAATTTTAAATGGAAGCCTGTCAGTATTAATTGTCATTAAATCAATATAGCAGAGTCATGTTCAGCTCCTTAGCTCACATCAAATCACATGGGGATTACGTCAAGAGACCATTTAGGGTCTTTTTTGTGTGCTGTAGTTATTTACTCTTATACAAAGTGAGTGTGAGATATTAACAGTCAAAACTATATATCAATATACAGTTTACTTTCCAGAGGGGTCTATGAGCTAAGGAAAGTGGATATCAGGTGAGAAAACCTATGGACAGGTATAGGAGCATCTGTAAGAATACTAGATATTTTTATTTAGATGTTTTCAAACAGACATTGTTTAGAAATAAATAAATACTTCATGAAGTACAGTTAACTTGATAAATCATTAAAGAACAAAAAAAAAAACCTGTGAGGGAAAGAATGAAGAAAACCACTTTAAAATGTTGTGGCTGCTGCATTTTTTAAAATGCACGTTAGTGATTTTGAATTCCCCGTAAGAGTATGTTTGATATTCCTGAAGTATGTAATAGATGTGATGCAGTGTCATGGTGCAGAGGGACCCATTATTATATTTCATTGGTTCTTTTATCACCTGAGGGTGAGCACAGGCAGTACAACAAGATGTCAAGCTTACTTTTAACCTTTGGTCTTAGAAGAAGCTAAATTAAGGGTTTAAGTGTATTTTAAGTTATTATCCTTAGAATCATCTCTGTCCCTCTCTGTTTGCAATTGGCAAACATGAATGTTATCCAGTTTGCAGTGTCAGCCCCTTATATTGCATTCCACTTAGACCTGTTGTTTTCACCACAGGTCCCTTCATGCTTTTTTCTCTACTTTGTGTGACAAGCTATAGCTTGTGTCAGATAACTTCAACGTGATTCCTGCTTAAGGGAAAAAAAAAGTAAAAAAAAAAAAAAAGGATATATATCACCTTTGAGTGATGGTAAAAAGGTGTGAGGCTGGCATATTTTCTTGAAACACACACGCAAGTCATAGATTAGACAGGGGAGTGTGGTACTCATGCTTAGAAAGAGGAATAGACTGTCCTCAAGTACTGGAGGATAAACAACTAGAGAAAATGGCAGAATATTCTTCTGTTGCAGAAATATTATCAGTGTATGTTGGTACTTTCAATGTTGCTAAAGCTTGTTCTTAATTGAGCTTCAGGTATCAACTGTTTGTGGAAGTCAGAGAGGGTAAACCAGGCTACGTTTCGTCTGTACTTTAGAGAAGGCACATGGACTGTGGGCCAGGAGAGTGAAGAAATTAATTTTACTAGAAATTTTTAATGGAAACAGAACTGTGCATTTTCTCCCGCTTCCTCACCTGCATCCTCTGCCACACATATTCTCCAGTCATCAAATAATGTGAAAAGTAGTAGTGGAGGCAGATGGACCAGGGACTGCACTGCTGATAGCCTTCCCTCTCATCCCTGAGAAATTTGTGTTTCACAGTAAGGAAACAGTGAGGATGTTAAACATCTCTCACACAAAAAAATGTTAAGAGAGAGTAATGTGGAGAAACGTATTGTGGAAAACAGCCTTTTTTAGCAGCTTTAAGGTTCAAGGAAGCAAAAGTCCATTATTCTAAATCAAGGAGACCTCTTCTCTGTTGGGTGAAAAAAAAATGTAAGATCCTCCTATGACACTGAAGGTGCTCATAGCACTAAGCAAAGTGATAATAAATATTTTACCACTGCTAACTGCTTAATGAAAGTTCATGTTCTAGTGTTCAGATTCATTATTTTATTTTCCTTGTCTGACAGTGGTTTTGGGGTGGCGAAGGATGGAAAGTGCTTAATTCTCTCCTCACTGAAGCCGATGTCGTGAAGTGTCCTAGCCTGTACCCCATACACATAATTCTGCCTGTAGTTTTGTTTGAGTAAAGCCTGCTCAGCAACAAAGACAATTATTTTGAGAGAACTTTTATGTTACAGCTCTTTATTTTACTACTGAGGGTTCTCTGTGTTTAGTGACTCCATCTTGGGAATCCACCTCATTTCTTGGCTGCAATGACCTTTGTGTTTATAATGTTTGGTCAGTTTCCAAGCAGTCAGTTGGAGGTGAATGCTATGGTATGAATATATTTATCATCAATTCATGTGACCTGAACATAACTCCTTACCCCTCCTGGCCCCTTTCCCTTTTAAGCCTTGCTGTAATACGTTTTCTTGAAATCCAGGAGAAGTATTTGGTTCATTGCTTTTCAGAGAGATGTGTGAGGTTTTATGATTTTAGGCTTCTGTTGTAAATGTATCTGTTTGCACTTCCTATCATTGTACACTATTCTTTTCCCTGCTAGTAGTCTGAACACATCTAATATCTGCTGATTATATCATTGTGTCAGTGTTTCATCCTTAATACTAAGACATTGATACAGTATCCTGCTTTTCTTAATGTTTTTCGACCGTAAGTCTGAGAGTACTTTACAAAGGAGTTCAAATTTTTAACTACAGTTTACATACTAGGAAATTGGAGAAAAGGAAAGGAAATTACTTGCCCCAAGTTAATCTATGGAAGCTAAGATAGACCTGGGGATAGAGGCTGCATACATTATCCTCTTCTGCTTCCAAAGTATTTAGATTATTAGGTTCCCATGCAGATAAAGAAGAAACACTTCTTAAATGTATGGAGAACCACTTAAACCACATCCCATTTCATAATTTTGTCCCTCAGTAGGATACAGTATCCTTGCATGTTTCTAAGGAAATTAAACACAGGTTATTAAAAAAAAAAAATTGTATGGATTTTTCTGAATATTAACACGCTTATTTTAATAAAATGAATTCAAAATAAATTTTTATGTTTTAAATGCCTCTACTGGAAAATAACCAATGTTTTAACTTTGTTTTTCATTTGCATCTGTTTTTTTGCTACTTTAATAGGGTAAAGGTGAACTGGAACAAAGCCTTTACTATGCAGGACTATCTGAGAATTTTTCCTGTGTATTGTCTAAAAAGCCTTTTATAGCGTAAAAAGAAAAAAAAAAAGAGGACATTTTAAAATCAGCTGCAAAAACATACACACCTCTGTTTGATGTGGCAGTGCCTCTAAAACATTGTTTTAAATAACTAATCCTTTAAAAACAAGACCATTTCATTTTAAAAAAAAAGCCAGTCGGTTTACTAGTGACATTTAAAAGGATTAGTGCCATGTTGTCTCTGTGATATATTCTGGTAGTCAAAGCTCAGCAAGAAAATACATACCAAAACACAATGAGTTTTTGGTAACAATTTACTGTAACTACATTTAGTTAACTAAAAGCTTATTTATATGGAGACTTTCAGGGAAATTAATCTGTAAAAATGAAATTAAAGTGGATTAGTTAAACCTAATTAAGTCCTTACATAGATGGTCATTCAGAATAAAAATTGCCTTGATGTGGTTTAACTTAACTCCCTTCCAAATGAATTACGACTACCAGACATTTAATATAGTTTATATAATCTACTTTAAAAATTAAATGCAGAATAGTTTTGCTGCATGTCTCTGTGTAGACATGGGAGAAATCTGTCTGACTTTTTCCCAGATGTTAACATAGGTGTAAACATTAACAAAGGTAGTCTGAATTCTTGAAAATACATTAAATTATTCTGAATTCATGAATGATCTTTTAGGAAAGGACATGATACAGATAAATAAGCTGTTTAACAGGTATGAACTTAAGGTAGGAGGGAAAGAATATCTTATGGTGGTACCTTCTTCCAGTAACTGTGGGGAAATTCTAGACATTCGCTTTCAGGCTTTTGGTGAGGTGAACATGACCCCCTCCTCTGAGAAGGAATAAATTGGATAGGATCATCCTCTGTACAGTGATAGGAAGTTGGAACTTGGCTGGTAATTGTCATAAGTATCTGTCATCTCTTTAGAACATGATAGCTTTTTTTATTCTAAGACTCCTTTTTGGATGCATTCTGGTAATAATCCTGAATGACTAATTAAGTATCTATATGGTTCTTTGTGTGTTTTTTAAAATGCTGGCATTTCTTTCAAAAACTTTAGAGTGTGATCATATGCCTCAGTATCTGAGTGACAAATTACTTAAGCAGACGTAAGGCCAAACAGATTTGTAAAGAAAAATAACACTCATTTCTGCCATAGCTGTGCTGTGCTTGTATGAACATGGAAGCTTGGAGGAACATAGAGGCATCACCAAAATTGATTTTGAAATACCTCTTCCATGAATGAGCTTAAGAATGAAGTCTCTTAAGGGCAGGAGAGACTTGCGTTGCAAATGATGATGGTAGCTTTCGTGCAGCTGATTTAATTTAGTCTTTTGGAACATTGTAGGTAACTTCTTCCTGTCTTAATTTTTCTCTCCCTGTTGTGCAAGATGTTGCATGATTCCAGTACTTTCCCTTCAGTTGTAATGCATTGTATTATTTCACAAGGAACTTAAGAACCAGCATTATTTGAGGCTGAAATATTTTAATCAGCAGTAGATTATCTCCCCTTACTTGGAGCAAGAGAAAGAATGATGCTTCGGTAAGACCTAAACTTGATAAATTTCCCAGTACATTGAGGATGTGATCAGAACCACCGTAAGCTAAAATATGGGGCAGGGAGCTGGAGAGGCAGGGGGAAGTGGGGTGTGGGGGGGAAGCTGGGAAGAAGGTGAGGAAGTTATTGAAACTGAGAATGACTGATAGTTCTGTGTGTAAAGTAAGTACAAAATGATTCCAGACATAGGTGATTTTATTTTCAAAACATCAGCGGTATTATTGTTCTCTTCAATTGATTTTTACATGGCAGGGTTTAAAAGCTGGGTTTGTTTCTCTTCACTTGCTTGGTAACAAACATCACCGGAGAGCAAACTTCCAATCACTATAACAAGAAGTGTCACAGAAATGTTCATTTCAACACTACTAACTTTACACACTGATTGTACTATTGGATTTTGAAAGAAGATGAAAGAAAAACAAAATATGGAATAGTAATAGAAGGAAACAACAGAATGATTTTCAGAACTGAAGACTACTTGGTAATATCCGTCACATTTCACTTTTATGTGAAATAAACCACAGAACTGTAATGAAAGCCATTACTGGTGCGTAAATGGAGTTCTCCACACATGGATCAACTCTGGAGTAACTGAAAAAAATTATAGTAGGGAAAAACAAAGTTAAATTGTGCAACTGCAGAACTGTAAAGATACGCTTGACCCTTTCCATAAAGGATCCTCTCTGCTGAGGGTTCCAGGCAGGATAAACCAGCAAAATCTGCCCCACAGAAGTACCTCCTCCCTCACTCCCAGGTGCAAGTCCCCATCCTCTGCTCTGTCTGACCTTTGTGAGCTGTTACTCTTTGCCATATCCACAGAAAACAAACCATATCAAAACAAATTAAGTAATTTTCTTCTGGCTGAGTGAGCAAAATAGGTTTCCTGGGGATTCAGATGAATACTGGTACTTGAAGATGAGGAGGAGTGGGAAAATATGCCCTGAGGGAAGAGGGAAAAGGCAAAGGGCAGGGCAGTTTAAACTGCCTTCAAGTACACCTGAACACTGAGTTCAGGTGCAAATATTAAAACGTTTCTTGTCTGTATAGTTACACATCTTTATGGTTCTTACACAATCATGCAGTACATGAAGTGCTGTATCTGCTTACTTCACATTCGTTACTTCAGAGTTGAAAATGCTTCTTCCCTTGTTTTTTGTGTTGTTTTGTTGTTTCTTTTTTCCTAGTTCAACATCTATGGTAAATAGTGCTTTGCTAAATATTTTCTGAAACCTCTGAATTATTAAGGCATAAATTAGGTGATTTAAGAGCAGAACATTGTCTATAAAAGTGCTGTTGTCAGTGTTGGGGAGGTAAAAAGAAATATTCCTACTATGATGGTAGTCCCTTGGGAAGACCTTACCTTCCTGATACCATCCATGTTTCTTGTGGTTCAGAACACTTGTTAAGCTGAAAAGGTGGGGGGGAGGGGGGGAAGGGAGAGAAGTGCATGACATTTAGACTTCTTGTAACACAAACCATTTCTTATCGCTCTCCTCAGTCCCTCTCCTCTGCCTCCCTTCTGTCTCCATTTACAACTTCACTATCCCTCCTGCCTCCTGGGACCATAACCTTAGTGTAATCTTTGTTCTTTTTGCTTCTGTCTGCACAACTAAGACAAACTGTTTCTTTTTTTGTTTTGTTTTGTTTTGTTTTTTTAAGACTCAAAAAAATTTCCACCTTTCTCTCAATGTTTGTGCTGCCAGGAGCCCTGTTCCTTCTTTTTTTCAGACTAAATCTTCTGCTATCTCATCTCTCTGCCTCCCTATTCCCATATCATCCAGTCCACAGGGCTAAAATTTCAGGTGACATTACCAGTTCTACCTGCCAGTTCTAGTGCATTTTTTTTTTTTGTCATGAAGTGGGCACCATCCCATTGTGTTGTAGAACTGAACTCCTTTATTTATTTTCTTTTTCCCAAAAGACAACGTGAGAGATATTTATTTATGTCAGAATGCACTGTCCTTCCAACCTGGAATGGTTTTCAGTAAGCCTGCATGATAGAAGCCTCTATGCCATTATCATCTCAAATATTCACCAGCCATTTTACTCTCTCTTGTTAGCATATTTCATGATTTTCATGTTAATTAGACATTTGGCAGTGTAGGTTTTCATTTTTCAGATTCCCAAGTGAGCCAGACGTTCTTTGTCAGGATTTTCCCAGAAGCATTGTGATCACAGAAGAGCAGTCCAACTTGCACTTTACCCTATTTAGATTTACAAAGTAAGCATCCTTGTGCCTAAATCACACAGGGATCTGGTCTGGATAGGTGCTCTACAAGGGAGCTTAACACATGCAGACAGCAGTGAGTTTAGCTGCAAGTAGTCATGACCACAGCCACTTTCATTCAAAACACGTTTAGAATACAAAGTGGTGCTTTCTTTCTTCTGGAGCATTTGCCCAGGAAGTGACAGAATTCGGAAGACCTCAGTGATGCTAAGTTACTTTATAGGTTTCACCCTAAATTCTGTTGCTTCACTTCTTCAGACAAATAGGAACAACATTATTTGCATATTTTGCAGTGTTTTAAGATCTCTCATTGACTGTAACAGTTTAAAAAGACGTACGGATTTTGAAGGAGGCTTTGGAGCGTCCATAGTTTTGCATTAATAGTTCTGTATTAATAGTTTTGAGGTTCAAAATAATGCTGTTATAAATGGCATCACTTAGATATGCCTTGTATGTTTCTAACTGTGCAATCACTGAGCAAATGCAGTAGTTAGGTACCTTATGGCAATTCTATGTGGGAGAACAACTAAAAGTATGAAGTTAATTCAGCTAGATTAAGGACCATTAAGTAGTCTCTATATGGAAACTCTTATTGAGGAGTGCTTAAGGGAGAATTAAACTGCAAAAAATAAAGGCATTTTAATTCAGAATGAGAGCATCTACATATAGTTTAATGTATTTTAATTTCTCTGCATTAACTTCATACTTTTAGTTGATTCATTTTAACCTGCCCATTTGCAGGCAGTCCCAAGTGATACTACTTTTCCACAAAAGTGTATCTTTGGAACCCTTCTCTTTAAAATTTTATTTCCTTCTATTCCACTTCTTGCAAGTAACCCAAGAAACGTCTTGTTTTAAAAACACATAAAAAGAAGAGCAGTAACATGCATTCTGTCACCAACTGATTATGGCAGCAGACATTATTGTCAGAGTGAGAAACTAATCTACCATATTAAAAGTAAATTCATATTTTACAAGTAGAGGTTAAAACTTATGGGGAATTCAAAAGCGATGAACACAGTAGAAAATCACAGAGAACAGCAGAAAAAAGACCAAGATAGTAAAAGGCATCACATACTGAATGGCTAAGTTCAAACCTGATGATTAAGGGTGAAGTGAAAAAAAAAGATGTTAGTGTATTTGGCACAGCCCATGGTAAAGAAGTACATGAAGCTGAGCTGTGCCAAAGCAAGGATTCATCCTGTTACTCCATGCAACTTGTTCCCACAAGAAAATGTCTTTTCTCTATTTCTATAATATCTCCTCAAGCTTTACTAAGTCTGGAGGGATTCAGCTTGGCTACATGGCTGTCATTTTATAATCCCTTAACCAGAAATATCAACTCTATGGAAATAAATACAAAAAACTGGCAGATAAAGCATCCCTCTTCTTATACTCTGTAATCAATAGAAATTTCTTCTAGTCACAGGAATTCTACTACCATTTCAGCATTGATAGGGCTGCATTATGGACATGAATGTTAATACTTTTGTCCACTGGAATCAACACTTTTTGGGTTAGAATTTAAATAATTAAATGTTGGTCTTATTTTTTGACACTTAGAACGCTGACTTAAGTAGCTTCCAAATACTAGATTTCCATTCCTTCCCACCCCCCGGCATTATTTATAAAAGTTAATAGAAATTAAAAGAACTGTGGCCATGTCCACTGCCAGAGTAGTTGGTTCTAGTTATATTCTTCACTGATGTTTGTGTTATGCTGATTATAACACTTAAGCAAATGGAAAAATAACCATAATAATGATAGAATACAGTAAAAAACAGAGGCATAAATATCTCACATAGAAAGCAAGCAGAATATTTTCTAATTCAAAGTTACTACAAAAGACAAAAGTCTTGCTGGTTGTTATTGCTGGTTTTAGATTTTAAAGGACCATGCTAATGTCACTTTAATGTATTAAAATGCTACTGATGTTTTTAAATAATAGCCTATACAATTAAGAAGATTAAAAAAATCAAATCTTCTGTAGTTACTATAGAGGTTTCTTGTCATGAAGTATTGATATAGTTGATGGTAAGTAGATTTGTGTAACTTGGTCATTATTTTAAAATATGTATTTAGGTATTAATTTAGACACTACAGAGGAATATTTGAAAGCAGTGCAGAGTTTCAGTTTAGGGTCACCTAAGTAAACTTCAGTGCAGAGCTTTGCAGAGGTGTCCTGCTACAGGGGGAGAAGCACAACCGTTTTCATAGATAGATGCCAAATCCCGTGCGTTTACTTTATCACGAGTTATAGTGGACTGCCAGTCCTGGGGCTAGTGCTTTTTCTTGTTCACCTGTTCTTTTTGTTGTTAGAGTGTGTAGACTCGCATTCTCCATTTAGAGAAATCAATGCTTCCTTCCATCCTCTCCTTTTTTCCCACTGCCAACCATTTTTCTTGTCAGCTTGCTTTCCCTATTGCTTGGTGAGCAGCTTATAAGAAATAAACCACTGAGGCACATCAACCCTTATAAGAAGGCCAGAGTAGTAATTCAGTGGCTTAGTTTTTCCAATCCATTCTCTTTCAAGTGGCTTGTTTAAAAACAAACAACAGAAATGAAACCTTCCAGTGTCTCTTGTTGATATTTAACAAAACTATAGAAGGACCTTTTGCCTTAATAATGCCATGCATTTTGTTTATCTTTCTAATTATTTATTTATAGTTGACATGAAAATGCTTCCCACTAGACATCACTAACTGCACAAAGCTTAGTTGTGTATTGCTTTTGTGAGACTTTCGTTATTACAGCATGATTAAAATAGTACATTAATTATGCATCTGGCTATAAAACTGGATACAACAGAGGAAATAAATACATATTAATAATACATTAGTTATTAATCTGTATACTTGCCATTTGAATGAGATGCAAACTACTACATCTTCAGTTCACGAAGACCACTATTGTCTGCTTTTTAAGTCTACTTACATTTCACTACCATGCAAATACAAGTTTTTGTTAATGGTCACCTTGTGCTACAAATCAGTAGTCCCAAGATTAAGTAGCCAAAACAGCTATATTACAAAGCTAAAATTCTACCTGACTGTGAGATATGGTGGTAGCATAATAAAGCACACTGACCACTAGGCTGGGCCAGGTGTAGTCACGTTTTAAAAATTAAAAGTGGTAGTTTATGATCATTACAAGGGAGACACCTTCCTTAAGCAACAAGAGGGATTCTGACTTTTTATTCCTGAGTTTTCTTTTATTGTGGAAAGAAAACATTTATAATAAAGGGAAGCCAGATATAGTTTGCTAAATGCATGAAAAATATTGTAGGCACGGGTAGTGAAAAAACAGTAGTCCTTGTAAAGTATATCATGTGACTGAGTTGCCTTAACAGAAGATTGTAAGGTTGTGTGTGGATAGCTCAAATGTGAGGGAGTTACATCTACTTAGTAATAATACAACGGGTTCCTAAATCTTTGCACATCAAACTGTTATGTAGTTAAAGGACAAAGCCAATAGTTCAAGAAGTAAAATTGCAGCCAATTAGCTGCAGCAAACTTTTATTAAAAGAAACCATTCACTTTCTTTTTGGCTCAAGCTAGAATAAAAATTAGTTTATTTAATGTAAGAACTGCTTGGCAAGATTTGCACTGGGAAATTAAATGTGCCTGGGACTGTTGACGCCAATGAGGTCAACTGTCATGTAGTGACCCATGTTCATATTATTAAAATTTGCTAGTCTACAAAAGAAGGTGAGTGCAGGCAAATTGCCTGTGGAGAATACTGTTCACTCCTAAAGCTTGTCTAAAGTATAGTTTGGGAGAAGCCTAGTTGGCCAGGAATAAAACTATGCCAGAGAGTATTTGTGTAATTTAACAGGTGGGTGAGTTTCAGTCCCTAGATACATTTGCTAGCACTGATTATTTTCCTGGTAGTGGTAGTATCGTTGAGTGAATGCCCAGAAGACAGAGTTGTCCAAAGATGTATTTTCATTCAAGATTTTAGTTCCATCATTAAATGGCATATGCATGACTCCTGTGTCACAGATATATTTTAATTATTGGGCCAATACATGCAAAGGGGAGGTTAGGTAATTCTGCTGAGGCAGAACAGTTAAAAACAGAGAAAATCCTTAAACTGTTGGCTACATTATGGTTATGTTTTCACGTTTTCTTAATATCAAACAACAACAAATAGAAACCTCCATTATGGATGTGCAGTTTCAAAAGTTGTTTGATTAGCTTGATTTAAAAGTTGTTGTGACAGCCAAGACAGGTTGAAATAATTTCTATCAATATTAGTAATAGCAATATAAGAACAATAACAATATTATTGTGTGGCTCTGACTTGGGATTTGCACAATAGATCTAGAAGCACATGAATAAGAACATAAATATTATTTTATGGACTGTTAAAATGAGACAGAGTCAAGTGGAGTGTCATGACCAGAATCACATTTTAGGTCATGGGCAGCACCAGAAATAGTGTGTAGATCTCTTGAATTCTACATTAAAGCTTTTTTCACTGTTACAGCACTGTGGTGGGTTAAGCTTGGCTGAGCGCCAGGTGCCCACCAAGCCACTCTATCACCCCCCTTTTCCTTCCCCTCCTCAGCAGAGCAAAAAGA
>JAVSBS010025337.1:27049-75563 GCA_033124195.1 Coracias cyanogaster | reverse complement strand
CAAGTTGTGAAGCACAGTGTTCAATATAATTTCCCTTTAGTATTCCCAGTGCATAAGTTGTTAACATCTACACTACACAAGGTGCCCAGGTCTAGTATTTGTTATATACAATGTAAAAGCAAGATAGAAAGAGCTTCGCAGTTTAAAGGAATGAAAAAAAACAGTGATTAATATACAGGGATTCACTCCTGCAAAGTACAGAATTCTCCTTCCCAATGACCACAACCACCAAGTATGTGGGATTTCAGGTCATTCAACCCGGTAAAACAGTGCTCAGCACCTTGTAGGAAGAGAGATCTGAGAGCACTTTATTATAAAACATCTGCTTTAGATGTTATAAAGTGCAAAAAACCCACCATATGTTCTACTATTTTACAGTAACTATTAAACTGCCATATTTGCACAACGCAAAATTCAAATAACTTGGTATACATTTTGTATGGACCCTATAATAACAAATGTTGAAACTGGAGTTTTTGCATCTTTAAAAAAATCTTAGTATTTTAAAGTTATTGTGTAAATATAAAAAGAAAATATAAATTATAATTAATTATTGAAATAGGTATTTTAACATGTGACCATTTTCCAAAGCATTCAATACGAAATTTCACTTTCTTTTATAGCATTATGTTTTAGAATCTGTAAAATGTTTTAAAAGTCAGTAACTTCAAAAAGTAGAAATAAAAATTATTGTATCACAGTACTAGACACCTCACCCTATCAGGCATCTTTTAGCCTAGATGTTTTTAAAAAACTTAAATAAATTAAAAAAAACCCTAAGACTTATACTCCTAGTTGTTTAGAACAAAATACACGGAGTAACTTTTTAAAACAAGATAAGAGTTCCATAATGCTTCATTTTGCTCTTAAAATTCAAATAAATGGGATAGAATGTAACCACAAATTTGAAAGGCCTTAAAAGTACTGTACTGCTTTGGTGCATTGTACCAATGATTCTTTACATGCATGAAGAATCAAATTCTATGACATTCTTCACAGAGTGGTGTAGAAGCAGATGATCCAAGAGCTTTATACATGTTACAAAGCTTTCCTTTCTTGGAACAGTGGGGAAGAAACAGAGGAAGATTCTGACACTGAGAAACAGTCTTCCTCCAAGCTGTACCACAAGCAGCATAGCTCCTTACCTTGAGCTTGACTGCACACTAGTAATTCAGCCCTAAGAGAATACAATACTGGTTGTATAATAATATTATACCATATCCAGTGATGCCAAACTTAATGCTAAAAAGAAATGTATTGAAATATAAAGCTAAAAAGGTATGATTGAAATACATTTTTAAAGCGACAGACATTCCTGTAGCATGTAAGCCACAGGGAGGAACGGTGGGAGAAGACAATATAGGTACTACCAAGTTCATAACCACTTGAATCTTCAAGACAAGGCATTCTCCACTTTTCAGTCAGAGAACTGGAAGATAGTTTCTGGGTTATTGCTGTCTGTAGGGTTTGTTGGCTGCAGTGTCTTTGTAGGTGTACTTTTACCATGAGAATGAGAGGAAGAAGAATGTGAACTTTCACTGGAGCTGCTACGTGTCTCTGTGCTTGTACTTGTTTTTTTCATTTTCCTCCTCTTTGCAAGAGGTGCCTTGTCAACATTCTGGAGACAAAATCCTTCCCTTTTGTACTTGTTAAAGGCCTGTTTAAAAATAAAAGGTAATTCTAAGCTTTTCAAGCAGTTTAAGACATTTTATGGCTTTTATCTTATTATGAATGTTCTATGGTAAGTCTTAAGGTAAACTGTAAACTCTTGAAAGATCTCTACTAATTCTTATTGTAGCTTTAACAAGAATTTACCAGCCTTTACAAGTATTTAAGAGCCAATACATAGCATTATTAATTGGCATCTTCCCCTCCTTGTTCTTTTTAATTTAGAAGTCTTTTTTACTAAGCCTTAAACCTATTTAAGACTACATTTTCAGAAACTACACTTACTTAAATTACTCTTTCTTTCGGCCCAAGTTATGTTACATTATCAGGACCTCTCCACGTAACAATTCTTTTCTTTCTTTCTTCTTGATACTAAGCATCTACAAGTATTTCAGCATAAACCTGCTCAATTTCAGTTTATTCTCTGTAGAAGGAATCCTGAGAATCAACACTGTATAATACAGTCACAGTTCAAATGTTTTCAGCAAATATACAGTGGTAGACAAGCAAGTCCATTTAAATCAAACCATCCATAATACTAAAACATGGACTAGATATGTTCCAGAAATTTTATTCTAAGAAACTGAATATTTATAACAATTATTTCACGACCAGCTGTCTCTCAGTCCGCAAAACCATATTAGTATAAATGTCTTCAAGAAATTTCTTGTTGCCTCAGCATTCACGTTTTCACTGTGCTTAATCACAGATGTTAGGTATTGAGGAAAAATCTGCAGCTATAAGCAATCCCTGAATTACAAGGACAAACATTTTTAATTATGAAGAAAACATTAAAAAAATCTAGATTAACACAACAAAAATTAGCACATAAGATTTCTTATAACTTACATGAAAAGTGGCTTTGACATATGTATGCACTGCAGCTCCTGAAGAGCCCAAGTTATCAGGAGTCATTAGAGGGTTGGATGACAGCTGGCTGCCATCCTGCAGCCATTCATTGTATCTCAGGCTGGACATTTTAATTCTTTTATTTGGATCCACTGTTAGAAGTCCTAAAAGAAACAGCTCACAATTTAAGAGAATATAACATATTTATCTTCTTTAAATAGAAAATGCAAATTTCTTAAAAGAATCTCATGCATTGCTTTGATAAATAACAGCAATATTGATCCTAGATAAGGCTCACATAATGCTATACTACCATCCTCTCCAGAAGAATCATTAAATGCAAGAAATTACTATTCAACCATTTGATAACTCACATCTCTCAGAACTACCAAATGATTTCATCACTTAAAACCTGTCTAGCATAAAGTTCAAGTGAGTAAGCCTCAGATTCTCTGCGTGATCCACTGAAGTCTGAATCTGGAAATGCCTACATTTTTGGCAGAAAAAATTCCTTACAAGCCTGCTTCTACAGAAAGTCAAACTCCATCTTAGTAGAACTAAAACTGCTGTCTACTTCATGCTGAAAAAATAATTAGATGCTTAAACACTTAAGGGGAATCAAAGCATGGCAAATGTGAATGAAGCAGCTCAGAAATACAGTAATCCTGGTACATGCATTCAAAAAACAGCCTGAGGAAAGGATTATAAAAATAAATTACTTTTCTGCAAAAGCTCAGCTTTTCAAACACATCTCAAAAACTGGTACTTTTACAAAAACAAAACCAACATAAAATAAAAATGCTGCTTTTAAATATGTTTTAAAAGAGTGACTTCACTTTTGAAAGATCTTCAGCTACTTCTAAACCCAGTAACCTCCTATCAGCATCTCACTGCATTAGAAAGCTCTCTGATGTGCCCACAAGCAATTGTAAAACCATTCTGAAGTGTCAACCTTTACCCTTAACTTGTATTCGGGGTCAGAAGATAGCTCAAGCAGTGGATACTACTCTGTCAGGTAAGGCACCCTGATGCTGATCACTGCATCCAGCTATTGCATAGTTCTCTAAACTTTACCTTTCAGATAAAAATAAGATACATGAAATATTTGTGAATACATACCTCGAATTAACTCTTTGGCCTCTTCAGAAACATTTTTCCAAGCTTCTCCTTCAAAGGAAAATTCTCCTTTTTTTATTTTCTTCATAATTTCCAATGCACTGGTACATGTTAAACTTTTGTCTTGAGACTGAAATGGTACCTGTCCTGATAGCATTGTATACTGTTGTGAGAACAAAAGCAGTATTAATAAACATAGTATATTGATTAATAACCCTATTACTAAATATGGAGTGCTGTATAGCATCACCAACTTTGACTAGTGTAACTTCAAGGCTATAGAAAATTTAAAATATGCAAGACTTTGTCTGGAATTTTTTTGTTAAAAAAAAAAACTTTCAGGTGTTTCAGGAAACTACAAATAAAACACAATGGTGTTTCTATCCAGGTTATAGCCTTTGAAATAATTTTTTGGTAAATCAGAAAGCAGGCTTCTCTGAATTGAAACTGAAGGAAGATTATATAGATACCTGTAAAATCTCCTATCTTTTTAAAAACCAGATTGTATCAAGTATTTTTTACATTCCCACAAATGTTGAACTTAATTTACTGCTTAAGAAGAGAAAATCTCCACCCCTGGAAAATGTCTGTCTTTGGAACCCATTATTTGTGCAGCAGTATTTTCACCTTAATTGAATTCAGCATCTACCATATCCAAGTCTGAAATTGTATCAAGTCTTCTGCACTTTAACAAAAAGTAAAAACAGAATAGAGTTACAATTAAAAACTTCAATCACTCACCAAAATGACCCCCAAACTCCACAGATCACAAGATTCGTCATAACCATTGTGATTCAAGAGCTCTGGGGCAGCATAATGAAGAGTAAAACATGGAGTCTTAAGAGGCTGATTATCAGGTGGTTTTAAACGAGCAAAGCCAAAATCAATTATTTTTATTTCTGAATTATCAGTTTCATCTGTAAACAATAAATTCTGAAAAGCAAAGACAAAAATCAATACCAGCACTGGGTAGAAAATTGGTCAGAATACTTAACAGGTTTATTATCCCCCCTGCATTTATTACTACAGAAAACTTCCCATTATCTAAAGAAAAGGGAAAATGGAAACACTGAGAAAAAAAATGGAAAAGCAGAAACAACAGCTCTCTAGAATATAAGAAAATGTGATGTTTATCTGTCTCCTACATATCTGCAAGTAAGGATAGTTCTGTCTGAAATTATTAATGAAAATGGGTATTTAGCAGAGAAAAGTGGGGAAAATAATTTTGGGAACACTGACAAGAAAAAAAAAGCAGACATCAACATAAATGCAGAATTGCCTTCCTCAAACAGAAGTAAATTTTCTTAAGCTTCCATTTCCTTTGGTAGGTTGCAAATGACAGCTTTCTTGTGTGTGGAGCTCTTGTTGCAGGTCTTGTGTTGTGACCGAATAGTCTTTGGTCCTCAAGTGTTTACACACTAAAGCCATATTGCCATGAGCGCAATAATAATAAAAAAAAAATTAAATACAAGGACAGTGGACTAGAAAGTGCATCAATAGCTCAGCAGTTGTACTAACTTCTGTCTGGCATGGATCTCAAAGTCAGTATAAATATACTTTCTGGAAGAGACATGGGATGAATGACATTCAAGCACTGAAGGTCCCATAGCAGTCCAACATCAAACCAACGGCCTAACTCCTTACACCGAGGTAAAGAAACTTTGGTACAGTAGATCCTGAGAACTGCAGCTTTACAGACTGGAATGAGGCACCTCAGAGTTGAAGACAGAAAAGTCGTTACCAGTCTGGAAGAACATTAAAGATCATCTGTTCTTCTTTTCCCTGAGTATATTTGTCAAAAAGAGTGAAGCCAAGTCTTAGAACTGGCTGAGGCCAAGATGAATTATAAACTGTTTCTACTCCTCCCTTGATCTTCTGAGAGGGAGAGCAAAAATTTGCAGTTGTCTTTGTTGTTTAATCAATCTATGCAATGCTAGAAAGTCTCAATATTAGAAATCCTATAGCTCTGTGTAATTTTGTAATACACAAAGGTGAACGACTCAAAGTCATTAACTTCAAACTCATCAAGAAAGGTAAAAAAAAATTGTTAGACTGCAAGCAAATCAATAAGAACCTGAGAGCTGCTACAAAGCAGTGTTTTTGCATTCTGTACTGCTGTTACAGCTTAATGCCCAAATCAGAATAGTCTGGTTTCCATATTAAAATGTTGCACAACATGGATTTGAAGGAAGCCTAATTTCAGCAAAAACATTATGTTAATGACAATAGGTGACTAATACAATAATCTTTTTTTCTATGGTGATGTTATATGGCCAACAAGCAAATAAAAGACCCCAGTAACATTAGTTTAAAAAGCCCTCCCTTCTTAAGACAAAAATGAAAGTACTTAAGTACAGAAAGGAAGGTACAGTCCAAACGTCCTCAGTTGGGCTCAGACTACCTTGTTGATTAGGCAAATAAGGCGTGTTTCACAAAACCCCACACTTAAATCTGTACTTCACATACATTTTCAGGATATATAAACAACATTATCTCTGCCTTGGTATGTTTACAGATTTCTGATCACTTCATAGACACACAGTTCCCAAATCCTCTACTGGGAGGCTCCAAATGGTCACACAGGCTACGTGTATTCTTTATTTCTGTGAATTCTCTATTTTCTATCCAGTACTTTTCCTCTATTTTGCAGAGTTATATATATGATCTAATTACTATTGCTTAAACAGAAGAGTCTTCCAGTCCATGCAATTAAAAAAGCCTCATCCTTAGTGACATACAACAAGCCATATTTTTTAAAACAAGATGTATCACTATCACATTAGATATCAAAGTTGAACATCAAACAGATTTGACTGGAATTGTTAGAGAAGCAAGAGAATGTCCTATGTATCTTTTTACAGAAAGGTGCACTAACCACATCTATACTGGGAAGCCTGCAGATCCCATACTAAATTCATGTCTGAACCTAAAATAGTAACTTTCAAAACAACAAGCAGGAAGGAGACAGGCTGTTTAAGTCCAACTCTGTGGAGTCAATGCATTCTGCAAGCTGTTTGCTAACCCATTATTACTTGGATTTCACAGACCTCCGGTCTTGAACATGATGGAGGACTGAAGACTGCCTACTTTACCATGCAGCTGAAGCTCTGCTTTACAGAATCTGGCCTTTATGTTCAAGATGGTAATAAGACTAAAATGACAAGAATAGCAAGAGAGAAGGGATTTCTGGGTTTTGTCCTTTTAATAATGACTTGTTTCAAAAGCTGTTTTCTTTTCTTGATATCAGCACAAAAACTTTTTCCAAGAGTCACATACTCAAATGACACATTAGAATTTCACAATATCCCCTCTTCATTTAATTATTTATTACAGAGACTCCAGTACAGAGACATTTTCAAATGTATATATTTTGGACTGATTTAATACCAACACTAGCATACTTCTTTACCTGTTGTATTGGAATGACTATAAAAGAAGTAAGTTTATAATATACTAGAATGTATGTCACAAAAGGACAAAAAGACCTGTAGGAATGATGGATCATTTTAAACTCCAGATACAAAAGGAGTAGCTATTTTCTGAGGTACAATGACTGTAATTACCAGTAAAATGTAACATCCTTACTGGATGAACTAACATCAATCTACACTATTCCTGGGATAAAGAAAACTAAGACATGAACATTCAAGTCCATGGTTGGCAAACAAAAACAAGCACATATTGGCTCCATGAAGCAGAACAAAGCCACTGGTCAACCTTACTATAATAAAATGAGTTGTCTGGAAGGCAGTATGATACTGCACAATAAAATTACCAGAACAAGTAGTTATTGAAAAGCATATTAAATAACTGCTTCTTTTGGGAAACTACTAAGCTCACCAAAATAAAATCACACATCTTTATTAGCTCCCTGTGCTAGTTGGTGGTTCATTTTGTGTTTAACTGGGACAGAAGACAGTAAATAAATGCTGGCAGCTACTTCCAAAAGAAGCCCCACCAATGGAATTAGGATCAAACAAAAGGTGGAAATGTACAGGCAAAGTACCCAAGCAACCCAGCTCTGCCTGTTAACTGTTTCATACAATAAATATATACTCACCACCAGTAAAAACTGTCCCCAAATAGGCAAAGAATGCTTTGGAACAAGTTAGAGTGTAAACTGCTTACGAAACTAAAAATGCTTCCTAACAGTGACTTTTCCCTGTAAACAGAAAAATATCTACAGAATTTGCTAAGTAAAGTGATAACATTTTACTAAATAATATAGAAGTAGAAAAATCTATAATAAAAGCTGGAGAAACAGAAGCACGTCACATTCCAGATATTAAATAACTTAATGTCTAAACATGTTGCATAAACAAAGCAAGCCACTATACCTCAGGTTTCAGGTCTCTATGGACTACGCCTACATCGTGCATATGGCTCACTGCTGAAACAAGTCTGCGCATAATGTGACTGGCTTCAGTCTCACTGAAATGTTTCTTCTTCTGAATACGTTCAAGCAATTCTCCTCCCTTTAGCAACTCCATTACTAGAAATGTGTGAAGCTGAAACAAAGAAAGTCACAGCATGTTAGAAATTTAACATTACAAACCAACATTCATGCAGGAGCTAGGTCCTATTCCAACAGGTTCTCAAAGCTCAAAGAAATAAAACTGTTGCTCATAGCAATTCAGAAGGCCAATAAGAAGCACCAAATGGCATCTCAGATGACATTTTTCCCATCAGTGTTGATGTCTTCCCCATGTCCATTCATACTTCAAAATGCAATGCCACCATGTAAACAGATAAATTTGTATGGAGATAAAATGCTTCTTTAGGCTAACAAAGCTGGAAGAAGCTAGACTTCTGCTGTTTAAGCCTGCTCTGATGTAGGGATACATTTCTATTAATACACATAAGGAGTTAGCCATTTAATGTTACCAAATTCTTTAAAAGCATCCTGAAACTTCATTGTGAAACCGAAGATCATCTAGAATTTCTTTTGATTTCCTCCCCTACAGAGTAGTAGCCAAAGCTACTCTATCATTAGATTAGATACCTTCCCAAACACTAAAAAGTATTTTTTTAGAATTAAAACAGTAATGGTTGTTTAGATGGTTGTTCTTTTCCAGCCAGTCAATAACCGGTGAATTCCTTGATTATAAAACAACATTGTCACGCAATGAACTGCAATTCAAATGTCTTGCCAGTAAACAAACAGCAGACTTCTCAGCACAGGAAAGTGAAGTTAGCATTCTCAAAAGGCCACGGATATAGGCATGTGATGGCTTCTAGCATTTTCTTTCCTTGAGTGACAGTGACAAAAGTAATATTTGCAAGCAAAGAAAGGAGGTCTGGAAGAGGTCAAAAAATGAAATTCAAAGAAATAGTCAGGAACAGAAGGTGCACAGTATTTAGATATCAAGGAATATAACCAGAGAAATGCAGACAAAGCAGTAACACTTCTTAGAACAAACAAGGTGCCTACTAGTCACATTGCTAGTAGTGCTTGTAAGATACACCCCCTCCTGCAAATTTTTTGTGTTTTGGGAATAGGTGACAAGAACTTCAGAAAGGATAAAGAGATTTTTCTCTGTAGAAAACTTCTTCTGGCTCACCAAAACAGCTTGCATCCCAATAGTCTACAGTCGGTTTACTAATGTAGAATTTTATCTGACTGATATCAGATAAAAAAATTGGAACTTCTTTATTTTAAGACAAACCACAGCTACGTCAAAACTAGAAAATTTAGATCAGGTCTGGTCTTCACAATATTGTGCATGAGTAATCTGGAAAGTAACACCTGGGAGCTACCAGGAACAACTAAAACCACAATGGTTTGGCTGTTTGAGAATAGTGCATTCACAGTTGTAGAGCAATCTGAAGAACATTTTTTTTCCAGATGTTCCTGAGTATAGTCATGTTACACAAAGGAAAGTGAAAAAAGCAGATAAATGCAAAAACAAAAAAAAGACTTCCTTATCATTAAAGATTACAGCACAGATTTTTCATCCTCTCAGCTCATTTTAGATGTGGTCAACATGATCACGCTGCTGGTCCTTTTATAAACAGCACAATAATGATAGACTGGGACACATGGCAAGGCAAAAGAGTCCATGTTCTATTACAAAACCATAGACTAGAATCATAGAGTAGTTTAGATTGGTAGGGACCGCTGGAGGACATGTGGTCCAAACCCCTATCTCAAACAAGGGCCAACCTCCAAGTCAGATCAAATCATGGCTTATTACATGCTACAGAGCTTGCATCACACCAAGGAAAAAGACGACTAAGGTCTCTAAATAAACTCTAAACCGATCTCAATAAATTTGCAGATAGAGGCTCTACTTTCACATTTGGTAATTTAGCAAACTACTTTGTTACCTCCATTAAGTTACTAATATGTAAGAAAAAAAATGCTAGATGTATAATTTTCATACATAAGATTTCAATATTGTTTCACAAATAATCTTTTAAGATTCACAACAACCTGAGGGAAAGTCGTGAGGTACTTCAGTATCAGACACAGAAACCAGGCCATACACATACTGTATGATAACAAAGTAGACCAAGGACCAAACCAGCAATAGAATCCAAGACTAATTCTTCCAAATACTTTTTTGATTTGCGAGAGTTAACTGCAAGTTCCCTTGAATGCAGAAATTCTGCTTCGTCTTCTATACTGACTAGACAACAGATCTAGGAACAAAGTTGCCTCTACAGTAACGGTATGCTTTACTCCTAAAAGTTCTTGGGAAAACACACAGCAATTTTTTTGACAAGTGATGATTATAGTTTCTTCAAAATACCTGGTCATGATAAACTTCATGTAACTTCACTACGTTCGGGTGTCCTTCGCAGAGTTTCAGAGCTGTTATTTCTCTCTGAGTGTTGGCTTCCATTCTGGAAAAATTGAGCAATCATTTTGTACCAATTTTACTGAGCAAACTGCACATTCAAAGTATTAAACCTATTTCTTTTTACTTTAATAACCATGCTAGTTACAACATAAAAAAACACACCCAAATCTAATAATTTTTGGTGCAATTGGAACTTGCTACAGCAAAAGCTGAAATGGTATTATAGAATAGTTTCTTTCTAAAACAAAACTTTCCCTTAGTCCAGGGCAATTTGACTTCACCTCTGTTCCTACAAATATTTGTTAGTTCAGCTTTATCTTGAAGACTCAAATTATTGCCCCAATCCTTTTCTATTCTTATAGGAGATAAGTATTTCCAAAGCTGTATAGAAACTATGAGCTCCTACTAGAAACAACTAACTTAATCAATATATGAGTATTGTGTTATATAAATGAATCCCTAAACAGGCCATTGCAAAAATCTGAAATGGAAGATGTAAGAGACTAGCTCCAGAGCAAAAATCCTCACACAAGTTCTCTTTCAAGTTCTAAAATCTAGGGCCAAAGAAAGTGAAAACAGTGAATGTGATAAAATCTGTGTGAATGGGGACACAGCAGTACATTTTGTTTTCCACTAAATACATATCTTGATTTAATTGGTGCAAATACTGCCTGAAAATTTTTGCTAAAACTCTCTCCAATAAAGGCTAATCCTGTACTGACTTAGAGAATAACCTTAGGGATAACACAGGTAGAATCTCTCTCACCACACGTGTTCTTTATTTTTGGTTGCCTTTTTTTTTCTAGTTAGGACCAGAAACGTGATGAGAATTTTATGCAAGGTAATTCTGGTTTTCCAGCAAGTAAACTAAGCTGTTCCACCTGCATCTCTGCTGATGATGTTGCTTAAATTGAAAGTGATTTCATGTCCTTAAATTAAAAGGTCTTACACAGATAGTCTTTCCCACCTAAACTACTATCTGGAGAAGTTGGACCTAGGAAACAGATGAAGGCTCAATATCAACATAAACCTCTGAAATTTGTGCATGGACTTTTCTGCGTATGTCTGCTCTATAACCAGTTACCATCTCAGATTTTAAACAGACACTATAAAGAAAAACAAATGGGAAGCTCTAAAACAGTATGTGAAGCAAGTTTATAGGACTCTACTGTTTCACTGGCCTTCGGACACAGATAAACCTCAAACTCTTGTACGGAGGCAGGGCCAGCACTAACAAAGCAAGACCACAGAGGAACTCCCGGTTTAAGCTTTCACCTCCAGTATCAGGAAAACATTTGCCTAAGTGTAGGAATCACTTTTTTTGTATCTTTGATGGGTAGGAGAGAAAAAACTGTCTTTGAGTTAAAGAAGTTACTAGAAACCTACTATACTTTTCCTTTGATCAACAGTTACTAGCATGACCCTCAGAGAAATATTATTTCCAGTTTAACCGTTTCCTATTCAAGGCTGGTTTGTGTCCAGCTATTTAGTGTGTGGAGCTACTGCTACCTCTACGTACTAAACAAACATGCTCTGAGTCTCCTCACAGGCTGCAATCCTAAAAAAAACCAAACAAAACCAAATCTCTCTGTAGAACTTACTTTGAACCTTAGTTTAGTCTGGTCCACCAAAATGAAGGAGAAAGTCAAAGAACCTGAGTAATATCATTTAGGGACATAATTCCTAAAAGTTTCATTCTATGGGAAAAGTCAATACTGGATATGTTGTTATCCAGAAAAAAAAAAATCCATTGGTTTAGGATGAGATCAGAGTACTGATCTGCAGCTCTGCATGAACCACAGAAAAAAATGTTGAATGTATACACAACACAGAGATTCTCAGATTAAAATACCCACTGCACACTACTTGTCTAAGGTCTCAGTATAATGAGTGAAATTCTAATTAATTAATCTTACAGGGTTCACTGCAAAACACATATCTAGAGTAGAATTCTGTGGCCTAAGCAAAGGGGAGTCTGTGAGATACCAGCCATGAAGACATTACATAAAAAGGAGTAGTCACAAGACTGATGAGAACTGGAGGATGGAGAGGACACCAACAGATGCTAAAACAGCGCTACGCAGACGCCTAGGTTTAAGTTACTGAACTCCACTGCTAGTGCCTGATCATTCGAGTCTCTGTATGCTCCACCAACAGCTTTGAGTAGGCTTCCATTAATCGTAGCAGATCTTGGAAAACTGACTCAGAACCAGTATTTAGCTGTCTTATCCTTGATCTTATCCTATTGAAAAAGTACGTGATGAAACACTCAAGTCTGGTGGACAGTTAATTCTAGAGTCTGGAAATACAGAGGCACAGCCAAATGTCTTGGAGACGAGATTACTGAACTCTCATTCTGATAGCAGAACATCGCTGAACTTCCCTTTCCTGCCAGCACCATACAACACACTAAGGACATATTCACTAATGAACACCGCAAAATTAAGTTAAAAATCCACCCCTCAAATAAACCCTTATCTTTATTTTCCTCTGGGCAGAAACTGCCAGCAGTGTCTATTCTGGTAGAAGACCAGATGGTCCTCATACACAAAGCAAGTCAGCTGCCTCCATTGTGGTGTTCTCTTCAGCACATGCAGGAAATAAGATGTGATTTAGAACTCCATGGTCTAACTCCATTTTATATACACATACACTTAATTAGATCTGAGGCAACCCACACTACAAACCCTACTTAAAAGCTATGTACTAGGCAATCAATTTGGGCTGTTTAGGAATAGGAGCTAGCATAAGCCTACATTCCATTCACTTAGTTCTAAAGATAGAAGAGTCTTGTATCTTACTATGGGGAAAAATAAGGGGAAGTTAGGGTAGAATACAACTAGGAACTAGAAAAGTACTCACTAGGTTTCTTCCTGTGTCTCCCCAACAAGAACAACATTTTGTTTCTAAAGATTCTCAGAATCTTTTAAGGGCCATAAGGCTACTACAAGCGTCTGTAGATCCTTCAAATAGGAAATTAATTTTTCCACTTCCAAAAATGTAGCAAACATTATACTAATCCACTGTTGACAGTAAGCAAAGAAAATATTTTTCTCTTACAGAATATTTGTACCTTTTGCTAATTATTTTTACTGCATACTCTTGGCTAGTTTTCTTGTGTAAGCACTTCCGACAAATGGAAAAACTTCCTTCTCCCAATGGTTTCTCTTTCAGATCCAGTTCATAATGATGATAAAATGGAGAGTCCTGTTAGGAAACTGTCTGTATTAAGTTCTGCAGAATACTTTTAGTATACACAGTCAAAGACAAAGAGTAGTTTTGTGAGAATTTTTAATCTACATTTAAAATTGTAAAATAGCTCTCTTTAGATAAAACATAATCTTAACTTCTATTTAATAAAATGCATAAACTTTATTCTAACAGTCAAAGAGTAAATCTTATGTTACATTAAACAAACATAATCACTAAATAAATCATTACTACTACATTCGCTTAAGATACAAAATTCAGACAAACAGGATCAAAGATGGCTGTACATACATTTATCCACAACACTATGTGCTCATTTGAAGACATCACAACAGCATGTGTTCTCATAAGGCTTCACGCAACTATACATACTTTTGGGCAAATGCATCATAGAATGAATTTTGATATAATTAAAGTAGCTTAAAAAGATATCTGCAACGGTTGGCTGAATAAGAACTATCAGAAGTCAAATTACTATTACTACTATACTTCAGTCTTCTAGAAAACTAGACAAATAATCTCATTTTTCAGAATAAACTTCAACAACTACCTAGTAGTACCACATGCAAATTATATACTCGGATCATCTGAGAAGCCATTACAGAGAACAGATAAGTGAATTATGACTACTTTGCAACCCGTAGCCTAGCTTGTGATTGCTGGTTTGAAAGTTACATGCAGTTCCAAGTTAACCAAATTAATTCAGTTCTTGATTTTATTATTACCTTCATCATAGCACTTCTGGCAATAGTTGTAGCTCCAGGGCGTTCATCTCCCATATAAAACTGAAGAGGATCTACTGTAGCTGCATTGCGTTTAAACAAAATAGAAGGTGCAACGAAAGAATATCCCTGTGAAATTAAGACATCAGGAAAGTGCACGGCTTGAAACTGTTGCACACAAACTATCCTACTGCATACAAGATTATTACAAGTTTCAGAAAAACTTTTCAAGGAAATTAGAATTTTCATAACATAATACAGAAACAGTAGCTGGTTCATTGATGGGTAAATATTGCTTGTGAACACATATCTTAGAATGGTTTGAGTTGGAAGGGACCTTAAAGATCATCCTGTTCTAACACCCTTGTCATGGGGGCTCAAAGCCCCATCCAATCTGGTCTTGAACACATCCAGTGTTGGGACATCTACAGACTCCCTGGGCAACCTGTTCCAGTGCCTCACCCTCAGTGTGAGAAACTTCCTCCTAAATTCTAATCTGAATCTTCCTGGAATTAGTTATATGATTCTCCACAATTATAGACAAACAATAAAAACACAAACATTCTGGTAAAAAAAAAAATGCTAAAAATTTGGCTCAGCTTGAGTAGTTTTGCAATAGGCTCCTGCTTCAAATTGGCTAGCTTCCCAGAATACCTTTAAGTTAAGGAACGAAAGAGTTTTTATGTTGTGATGTAAGCATCAGACTAAATACAAAACTGAAATAAGCTTCATATTAATGACTGGGTATTGTAACAAGAGCAGCTGTCACTACCACTGCAGGATGAATCAGATTGTGTTACAGCATGCATAAACTGCCTGCTACAGTCACCACAAATCCAACAACTTCCAAAATATGGTGCTATACTCCTGTTCACTAAGCGTTAAGCTGCTCAAAAACGGACAATAAGAAACAAAAATGCACAAGGAAAGAAAGAAATCTGAACTGCTGTTCACCTCTGCAGCTTTGGTACCAAACTGGCTGCATAAGAACTGTTTCTGCCCATTTGACCTCCAGACTCTACAGTCCAAGGAGGGATCCTTCTTTAATAGCATGGAGGAGACAATAAGGAAAGCTTTGTTACTGATCTGGATATAGTAGTCCAGTCACTACAGCATTCCTACAGGATGTGGAAGACCCACTTTCAACTGCAGTCAGCTCGCACTTCCTCAACTAGAGCAAAATGTGGACATGGGCAAACTACATTGCTGCTGTTGAAGCTGGTAGCTCAGGCTGGCAGAGTCAAAATGTATATGGTATGAAGCATCAGTAAAGGACAGGCTGACTTTAGACCAGCAGGACATTCAGCTGGGAATGGAGACATATGCAATTTTATCTTTGCAGTAGGACTGTTTCCATGTTTCTTATTTTGCAATTGCTGAAAAAACAGCCCTGGGAACTGGAATTGGAAATCACATGGTTAATTCCCCAGTAACTTAGAAGGCAGGGGAAAAAAAAAGCTAGCTATACACATGGAATTGTTTTAGAAATTATTTAATGTGAATTCTTAAAATACCTGAAATATTCTTTCTGAAGTCTGAGGGGTTGCTGCAGGAGAATATGTCGGATCCATTTCTGTAAACTCTTCTGCAAAATTACTGACATCCAACTCATCTCTGATTACTGGTTTAAATGGAGCCGATACCTTTTTGGCAGCTAAATCATCCCAATTCAAATTCTAAACCAAAACCAGGAAAATAAGTTTGAATCAAATGAAAATTTAACAGGAACAGATACTGGAAAGAGAGACTTGTCCAGAAACATGCAGTCCTAACTCCATTTGCTATTTTTTACAGGCTCATGAAAACATTCAAATTAAGCCCTACTAATTTGCTTCGGTGAAGACAATAAGTATCATACTTAGTTGTAAGTAGACAGCTTTCTGTCAAAAAAAACAAACAACCAAAAAAACCTGACAAACACCACAAATAAATTTAACAGTGGAGATAAGCCAAACAATTAGCATGACAGCCCTTAAATTACTTACTCTACTTCACAGGAAACAACACTTACAGTTTGGTAAGCCATAGCGCTTGCATGCAGTAACTTCTACTTTGCATTGCTGATTTCTATGCTTAATTAGTATCTCAGCTTCCAGAGGCCTGAGAGCATAATGCCTCTGGATTCTTACTGAAGTGCATGGCTAGTAGGAAGCTTAGATACAGTAGTTATGAGAAAATGACCCTATTATTGTAAAGGAGTGGAATTGAAATGAAGTCAAAATTAGAAAGCATTGTATGAGGGGAAAAAAAAAGTATCTTCCAAAACAGTGAACAAAGGAAGTTTAACTGTGTCAGACTCTCTTACAAGAGGAAGGAAATACAGACGGGGCGAGAAGAAATTCCGAAGTTAAAAAACCAAGATATTGCCCACGTTAAATGTTATGATAATTACATTGAAAATATTTGAAAGGTTTAATTTACCCTATCAACTTTAAATACTCCAAAATTTATACTAATTAAAAATATATTTAGCTTCAGAAGTACCAGAAACACGTAATTTGTTTTTTCAAAGAAAGCACACAAACAATTTTAACTGCACTGGATGGAACAGCCCAGATGTTGTACACAAATCCAGTCTTTGTCATTGTTTGAAACCAAATGTTAATATACTGAAATCTGAACAGAATTAAAATCTACTAAAGAAGACTAAAGATTTAATTAGGCAAAAGAAAATACAAGAGAGGCAATTTATCACTAATGGTGAATTCTATCAACATTCAAATTTTACTAATAATGTTACTGGCAAAGTTTCTTTTTTAAAAAACAAGACACTACATATATTATAACTTTTTCACTAAACCTTCTGGTTTAAGTGGTGTGCCTTTGGGCTGCTTCAAGTAACTGTTAGAAACAGACAGAATATACAAAAAATCTACCCTTCTTAAGGTATGCAGAAAATTGATATACACAAGCACAGGGGTATTCCTACTAATTTCAATGCAATTATTCATGTGATTAACACACCTCTAAGCTATTATGCTGACAAAACAAGATAATTTATTCAGAACTGCATTTCAAAAGGTGCTAATGCAGAGTAAGTGGTGTCTGGGGAGTTTGTTTTGTTTGTTTTACCTGGAAAAAGGGATGCTGTTTGATTTCATCAGCATCAGTAGGACCACAACCTAGCCTTTTCTTGGGGTCTTTCATCAAAAGACGCTGAATTATATCCTTAGACAGTGCACTCATTTCTTGTGGATAAGGTGGTTCACTTTTTAATATTCTCCTGTAAAACAAACAAAATATTAGGTAATTAATGTGTTAAGTGTTGAATCAAAGAGTTACTACATTAATGGTAGTGCTTAACATTTCACTTAAACTTCTATTGTAGTCAAAGACAGAAGGGTGACAAATGTTGTTTTTTTTTTTTAAATCAAGTAATGTTTGAGGAAATGTGGGCATGAAACACAATATCTGTAGGAGGTAAATTATGTAACTTAATCCACAAAAGAAAAACCACCCTCATTTCATGCATACTGATCTTAGTATTACTATTCAAAAGAAATCTCATAGCTATAACAGAAAGCTCCACAAAGACATCAATTTGTTGCTTAACAGCAGTTAAAAAACCAGAAACAATTCCAATGTTACAATTATTAGAAAATAAAGAGAAAAACCAACACCTTGTATATTGTGTGCACTGCTCATGCCTTACCCTCAAAAGGAGGCACTATAACTGGAAAAGTTTTAGAGAAGAGCTACGAGATCAACTGGAAATACAGAACGTTTCACATGAAGATCTACAGAAAAGACTAGGACTATCCAGTTTAGTGAAAAGTTGACTTAAAGGGACTAGATATAGTATTCCCCCTCAAAACAACAAACAGTAAACAGAAAGTGCGTAGAGACTTCACTTTCTCTTTCAATACAAGAGCTAGGAGACATTAAGGAAAGCTAGTGGAAGTTCAAAATCTTGGCAGCCTAAGTAGAATCACATTTCAACACCTATATGTGTAGCTCCCACAGTTTTATATGAAAAGGCAGGTAAGTGTTCCTTCAGTTGTTCCAAATGTAGGTATTGAAGCTAAGTAACCCTGAGGGAAAATAGAGAACAGGCACAGAAAATACACACCAAGGACCCCTCAACAGGCTTAAAAAAAAAAAAAAAAAAAACCCAAAAAAAAAAACCACACACAAAATGATTTAGCATACAGAGTCACAGAATGGTTAAGGTTGGAAGGGACCTCTAGAGGTCATCTAGTCCAACCTCCCTAGTGGCCACCTAGAGCCATTGCTCAAAACCATGTCCAGCACTGTGAATATCTCCAAGGGGGGAGACTCTACCCACCTCCCTGGGCAACCTGTGCCAGTGCTCAGTTACTCTCACAGTAAATAAAAGGTATTGATGTTCAGAGAGAAACTTCTGTGTTTCAGTTTGTGCCCACTGTCTCTAGTCCTGTCACTGAGCACCACTGAAAAAGAGCCTGGCTCCCCCTCCTTTGCACCCTCCCTTCAAGTGTTTATATATACATTGGTGAGATCCCCACGAGCCTTCCCTTCTGCAGGTTGAACAGACCCAGCTCTCTCAGTCTTTCCTCATCTGTTCCAGTCCCTTAATCATCTTGGTGGCCCTTTGCTGAACTCCTTCCAGTATGTCCCATGTCTCTCTTGTACTGCGCTCCAACCGCGACACTGAGGAACCCAGAACTGGACCCACTACTTCAGGTATGGCCTCACCACTGCTGAGTAGAGAGAAATGATCACCTCCCTCAGTCAGCTGGTACTTTGTCTAATGCAGCCAAGGATATCACATGTTCACCTTGCTGTCTCTATATCTATATGCACACGCTCATTGTGGTGACTTCAAGAAGCATGACACAGATGAAGGTCTTAACGTGCCTTCACTAAGCACAGACTGAAAGATTTTGAAGCTATGAAAAACCAGGAGGCTAACATTATATAAGCTTGTGGCAGCACTAAAATATCAATTGCTATATAGCTCTGATAGAGCTTAAGCTGATCACTGCAGAACATTTCTACGTTTTGTTTAAAGCTACTGCCTGACATAGCCTTAGAGTCAGCTATCCCATGGAAATTTTTTTTCTTGAAATATTTAACTTTTGATTACTCCAAAAATAGATGCAAACAGATTGTTTCCTAAATAATCTTGTCCTGCCAGTGTGGAAGGATAAAAACAAGTTCAATATGCACATATCCCAGGGGTTGTTTCTATTGATGTAGTATCCAATTTCAAGTAAACAAAAACAGAAAATAAGCTAGCCTCTTGGTTTAAGTAGCACTGAAACAAACTAGGAAAACACAGTCTGAGTTTTTTAGACTGATTGTATCTTTAAATGATGTAAGTATGATTTGCCAATACAGGTCTAAATCACAGCCACTCTGCTGGCAGAAGTAACAGCAACCATAAGCCTTGCCTTCAACTTTCAGACACACTTCAGAGAAAAGCAGACGAAAACACAACATTGCCAAATGATTTCTTAATTAGGGATGTTAATACGACATTTAAACGTCACTAAAAAGGATTCTTAAACCATAGGACTGGTGGAGAAGGAAAGATGCAGCTTCTTCAGAAATCATCCTGCTTTAGAAAGGGGAAGAGGGTAAAGGAAGTAAGCAAACTTTCCTGTTTTAAGACAAGACAACTGGACATCCTGGTCACAAAATTACTTGATTTACAGGAGGGCCAAGAAAATCTACAATGTGTTCTTAGCTTGCAGTTAGAACAGTCCAAGGAAATGTAGTTATCAACGTTTCCGAAGAGCAAATCAGAAAGGTATATAAAGATCATGAAAAGGGACGATTTCTTCTTGAACTCTCAGAAGGGACAAAAACCCCTTAAGTCAGTATTTTTTAAAAACTGATTTCACAAGCAAAGGGATTGAGACTCTGGGATGTCCTTAGAACCCAAAAGATAAATTTTAGAGCATTTTCCTGTCTGTAAAATGTCAGAGATTGCAAAAGGCCAAGACAGATAAAAATTTGAAAATGTCTCTGAAAAATGATGCTGAATTGGGATGATGAGTAACACAGGGATCAAAGAGAACAAGTTAGTACAATTTCTCTGCGCAGCCTCAGAAGATCAGTCTCTGTAGTAGCAATGCTGATAAGTGTTAGCAGTAAGACTCTTGCCCATGTCTCGGCCTTCTGATATGAATGCAAACATTCACATAAGGAAAGAGAGTGAAACAAACATAAGCAGTGGAAAGTCTTTTCTAGAACCTTGCACTGCAAAGTTACCAAAAGATTCTTACCAAAAGAAGTACTTCCGAAGTAACACCACTAGTAAGTTCCATCCTTCTAATGGCAGAGACATACTGCATGTCTTTGGTCAGCCTGAGAACAGCAATTGGTTGTACTATTGATGTAGTAACTGAGCAGAGAGTCCCAGCTGAAGCTGAGGCAAGTTTATACAGTAACTTTTTGTATTACTTGACATTCTGCTCTGTGGGTTGAAACCACTCTTTAAATTCTTGGTGGAAGGAATCCTCTATAAAGATTATATCCATCACAACAATTAGCATACATATTTTGACAATAATAGTTTGGTATAAGACTGTTACTTTACCATCTAATGGAAAACTTCAGTGGCAACAGCATCAGTAATTCCTGAATTTGCCAAGATTACTGTTTTAAATTACTTACTTTTATAGGAAGAATTAACAATAAAGTGGTATTTAGCTATGTGAAAAAGTAAGCTACAATTATATTGAGGGATTTTCCATCTGTTGACCCTCCTAGAGGGTCACTACAGAGAAGGCAGCACTTTGCCATGTTGTACAGGCAGACTCCACATAAGCTGCACTTACACATGCCAGTGGCATTTGTTCAGAAATACTTCCGAGGCTGATGGATACTATGAAATATCCATGATGCTCTGGATTGGTTCACAGAAGCCACACTACAGACATAGTGAAAAATGAGGCTGATTTCTTTAGAAGTTCCAAGAACTACTCACAATTATCATGGAATCAAAGCATGTGAAGCTGTATATGCATCAATTAAGATGGAAAGCAAGCTGCCAGAAAAGAAAGACCATATGGCCTCTCACATGTGAGAGCAGAAATTGGGGAAGACTAATCAAGTAGTTCGATCAAGTAAAGAGTCTGGTTTCACTAGTACGACACTAGTGAAGTGTTGTACTGAAGTGTAAGTCACTCAAGGCTATAACAGTAGCCCACAAAGCATTCAGAGGAAGGAAGCTGTGTTTAAGTCTTTCCCAGGACGTCTGTGCTTCTGAGAAGAAGCTATGGCCTTTAGCATCAACTTTACTGAATCACCTCTGTCCTCTCGTACATTTCATGTTTATGTGGTCCAGTAACAGCAACACAAGTAAGCAGGAATAATTAAGTATCCCAAGTGGCAACTGTTAGTCAGAAACTGAAATATATTTTCTTATTTTTTAATTTTAATTAACTCAGTAAACAGCTAAACTAGTCAAAATTCTGATGCGCTGTAGAGCTGAGAAAAATCCAGTTTATGATTAAGAATATGAAGATGTCTACTGACAACAGGAACAATTTGGCTATTTGTCTTACTGGCCAATTCAACCAATTTAACTTTTAGCATTAAACTGACCAATCTATAAGATATATTGTAAAAATTGCTATTAAATATATCCTCTGAATGTTCATTTTGAGAACTAAAGCATAAGCTATGGAAAACTAACTGAAGACAAGGTGCTTGAACCAACTAATGCCAACCGATTATTTGAAACTATAACTACATAAGTTGTTTAAAATAGTAACAGTAAGAAACAAAACTAATTACAAGGAATGAGGATGTAAAAGTTTAGGAAGTGGTAACCATTAGGTGTCAACCAAGAAAGATTTTTTACGGACAGAGAGGAAAAAAAAACCAAATAATTATTTTGGTCAAGATTTAGACATAAAATATCATAGAACAGTTTCAGTTGGAAGGGGTCTTGAAGGTCATTTAGTTCTAACCCCGCCACCATGGGCGGTGACACCCCCCCATTAGATTCAGGTTGCTCAAAGCCCCATCCAACCCGGCCTTGAACACTTTCAAGGAAGGGGCTTCCACAACCCATTCCAGTGCCTCACCATCCTCACAGTAAAGAATTTCTTCTGAGCTTTTAATCTATGTCTATCCTCTTCCAGTTTGAAACCATTACCTCTCATCCTATCACTACACTCCCTGATAAAGAGTCCCTCCCCAGCCTTCCTGTAGGCCCCCCTTTAAGTACAGGAAGGGTGCTATCAGGTCTCCCTGGAGCCTTCTATCCTCCAGGCTAAAGAACCCAAACCTCTCTCAGCCAGTTCTCATAGGAGATGTGCTCCAGCCTTCTGATCATCTTCACAGCCCTCCTCTGGACCCATTCCAACTGGTCCATGTCTTTCTTATGTTGGGGGCCCCAGAGCTGGACACAGTACTCCAGCTGGGGTCTCACAAGAACAGAATAGAGGGGTAGAATCACCTCCCTCCACCTGCTGGTCACACTTCTTTTGATACAGTCTCAGATGGAATTGGCTTTCTAGGCTATGAGTGCACATTGCTCGCTCATATGCAGTTTTTCATCCACCCTCATGTCCTCCTATGCAGGGCTTCTCTCAGTCTACTCATTGCCCACCCTGTATTTGTGCTTGGGATTGCCCCAACCCATGGCAGATCCTTGTACTTGGCTTTGTTGAACTTCATGAGGTTTGTAAAGGCCCTCCTCTCTAGCCTGTCAAGGTCCTTCTGGTTGGCATCCCTTTCCTTCAGTGCATCGACTGCACCACATAGCTTGGTGTCATCTGCAAACTTGAGGGTGCACTTAATTCCACTGTACACATTGTCAAAAAAGATGTTAAACAGAGCACTCGTCCCAACACCTATCCCTGAGGAATGCTACATATATGATACTGAGATGGAAGGCACCTTTCACCCTGCACTGTGATTAGCCTGAAAGCAGGTGCTTATTTTGCTTCCACCAGGTACGAGACAATCAGATCGTGAAAAACTGAAAGGATCACCACAGCTGATTAAAACATAAACATTAGGTTTATGCTAGAACTGTTACTACGGTCTATTATCAAGGCCCTCAGAACTGTATTATAAGCATCACCAAAGAGATACAAACCCATCCTCATTTTCAGTGAATAAGAGAAAACAATCCCAAACTGTAACCCTGTTAGTGGGCAAAGTAACTAGCTTCTGAAGCAGAGTTTTCACCTCCACATTTGAAAACTCTACTAAATGCCCCTGTCATCTCAGAACTACTAATGCCAGATACTGCTTTCAGCAGTTGGTCTGGTTTGAGCATCCCCAGCTCTAGGCAAGTCAGAGACTTTGCTGCAATACTTATGACTTTCTTAAAACCATCTGCTTTACTGAAAGGTTGAATTGATCTATAGGCAGAGTCAGTGATGTGATTCATGTTAAGTCTAGCATCAAATGGCTTCCTTCATGTAGTAGAGATATCCTAATTCATTGCTATCTGTTAGAAAAGCATCATTACTTTCTTATCTAACAGTTCTTGGACTGCTCTGTCCTTTAAAATATCTAGTAATCACTGGAGTCTTCACAGGCAGAGGATAAAGAAGGGAATCCCATTATGCTTCCTCCCAACAGGTTCAACAAAAAAAGGTTTCCTGCAGAATCATGGACAAAGTACCTTCATAGCATCTGATGGATGGTCAAATTTCATCCATCGTCCATGAAGTTTAAATAAAGTCTAACCAGCTATGCCAAACAAAGAGCATAGGCATAGCATGTATGCTAACATCATATCATATGCTTCTAGAGATTATTTTACAGTTGTATATATGTACAAAAATTGAAAAAGTATCTATTAATAACCTAAAGCCTGTAAGATTTTCTAGGCCACTGCACAGCAGCAAAATAATACTCCAAAAACTTCATGTTCATTTTCAATCCCTGTATATATGACAAGAGCCTCAAAAGTCAACACTCTAAAATGGATTTGTCTGTCTTTCAAGTCAGCACTACAAATCATTCCAGGTCAAACTGAAAATACTGGGTTTGTAATCAGACCCAGACATTGCCTACGCTTTTGCACAATGGGTCCCATCCACACTTCTGCAGCAATGGAAGTTAAAAATTCTCAAAAATGAAAAGAAGATTTGGGAAGAAGGGAGAAGAAAGGGGAAAGGGCACACTAGAAATTGAGAAGTACTAGAAATAGAGAAGTACTTGATTAGTTCTGTGCATTCTTTTAAAATCAAGTTTAATAACCCGTAACACCAAGCATGCGAACAAAAAGAGTATTCAAAGACAGACAGCGACATAAGGGAAATTAAAATGTCCATTTACTGACGTTGCACTTGCCATGTAAAAGAAGTCAGTGTTGTCAAAAAGGTTATGATAAAAGTACTGAACGCAATCTCTCATCAGAAAAAGTAAAGATACAAATCACATAGTAACTACTTCTGATAGAAGACCTGAACTGTCCGTTAGAGAGGTACTTCAGAACAAAACTTTGTGCTCAGATTTAACAGCAAAGAGCTATTGTGCCACACAAGGGAATAAAATTAACTAAAAATACCTAAGATTATTTCCCACCTAGGCAAAATAAAATAGCAAGCTGGATTCATTTAGAAGAAGACTTTTTTACCTTAAACTCGGAAAAAATCGAAGGCCATGGAAACCATGCTTTCAGGGCTTGTGACAGAATAAGAAAAAAACCCTGAATTCTCTAAGTCTGCTGCAACTGGCAAGCTAGAGCATATTTAGGTCAGGGAATATAATTTCTGCTTATAGTAGCTTTGCACTCAAGGAAGGAGTTTGCACCAACTCATACCTCTGTGCCAGTACTAGTAGTTTCATTACCACTGGCAACTGTAAATATATCATGAAGTTATCTGCAATTCAGTTTTTCATCAGTATAGAGAGGAAATATAACCAGAAAGATCAAAGATAGTTACTAACAGAATTTAGAATCTAATTATAGGCATAAGATTACCTAGACTCTGCATCCCAATTCAACAGAAAATTTTATACAAAAGGCTGCAGTCGTAATTCTTGAAAGAGTTCAGTGTACTTACACTAGAGAGAAATAGAAGGAAGGTAGTTCTGAAAAGCCATGAATATGGTAACAACAATTTCTAAGTTTAACAAGCTAGCGAGTTGGAAAGGGCAGATCATTCCTTTCTGGCATGATCTCAAGTGAGTAGCTCAACAGCTTCCCAAGTTGGAGCAAACTCTACACAATCCCCTTCAAACCTTAGAAAAAAGTTTTCTGTCAATCTTTTCCAAGACGTACTTCTGTTCCCTACTCTGCTCACCCTTTGCATGGGCTGCAGGAGCACCACAGCCTGTGGATAGCTCACATCCATTCTGCCTACCTTCATGAAAAGCCCCAAACACACTCTTGTTGTTCCCCAAGACATGCAGCAACCACTATTGCTCAGAAGGTTCAACATGACACAGTGCAACAGCCAGGACAGAGAAAACAGCTGTGTTTTCATATGCTCAGCCACAGTCTTAATACGAGTATAACATCTATTACACAGTAAACTGCACACACAAAAAGTATGTCATCCAGCACAGACATTGCTATCAATGGAAAGGATTCAGAAACCATGGGACTTAGGAGTACCAACGTAACAGAAAACAGATGAAATCACCTGAAATGCAGTCATATAGTTGGGACTAATGAGATTTCAGCTATAAAATAAGGGCTTATCAGTTGGAAGTGACAGAAAAGGAGATGGAATCAGATTTATCTGTCCACCATTAACATCAAGGGGAATTCAAGAAAAAAGGAAATATCTTTTTGAACAGATGGTGAATTATCACTTCCATTAAACAACATCCTCATGAAACACCAACAGGAATAAATTGTCCATACATAAGAAAGAAAAACACAAGCTAAGTTAAGAAAAGGCTTTTTCAGGAAACAGGAAGTCTGGGGAACATCTTTAAATAAAGAAAACTAAGAATTTACCTTCTAAATTTATCAAAAGAAAAGCTGAGAGACTACAGGATTGCTGTCTGTAAACGTGTAGCATAAACACCAACCCCCCCCAAAGCATCCTCAGCAACAGCACAGTAAACTTGCCATAACTAAATTTAGATCAGAAATTAGGTTATTAGGCATCAGAGGATGAATGTTAGCAACCTTGCAGGTTCTCAGCTTTGAATTTAATCGTAAACTATCAGAAAGATAAAGATAAACAGAGCATATCAGGACCTACCAAAAAGACAGTCAGAATCTGTAGAATACATATCTAAAAAATTCCCCAAGTTTTTGGAAAAAGCTTTCTGTAAAATTTAGGTCAAGATTCTCTCTAAAAGATTTTTAACTCCTTCAGGGTTCTATTTAGTAAATCTTGGGAGTCACATATAAGTAAGCATAAGTAAGCAGGCAACAAAATTTCTAACCTTCAATAGGTAAGAAAGAGTTACTTTAAGTTTTAACTCAATCATAACATCCAAGAGGGCGAAGTCCTGAATTTTGTTTTTTTAATGGATTCCCTGCCCTGTACTTTTTCTAGCAGCCCTTTAAGTTTCCTGTTGTGGTAGAGACCTAGAAATCAACAAATAGGTCTCTATCTTCCAAGAAATTGCCCAAATTTGTAAGAGAAGTAAGAGAAATTATCTAAATCATTGATGAATGTTCTGTTGCCTGTTATAACCTTCAATATCAAGTGACTTCAGACAGGGTCAGAACCATGGTAATACAGTCCAATAGGAGCAAGAATATCCTTATTTTGGTGACTGGACTTAGAAGCTGATCTTGACAGCAGTTACTGATTTGTGCTATTTAAGTCCTCAATTCCACACTCCAAGAATATCAAGTAACAGGAAATGCTCATTTTGGGGAGAGATTACAGTAACGTGTTTTGGACAAGCTTATTGCTTTGTCTTTTTTTAAATGCTCCAATGCTTTACAATGGGTACTGAAAACAAACCTTTAAAGTGTAGAGATTACTAAACATAACAAAACCAATAGAAAATGTTTACATGTAAAAATGGTACAGGTTATTTCATTTCCAAAAGTACCATCTTTATTTCTTCTCAGATACGCAAGTACGGCTAGAAAAGACCATGCTCTGCTTCCTGTTATGCACTAATAAAATAAATATTACCAGTGACAAAAAGGTAGGAGTAGGGTACATCTTCACATCAGTGTTGTCTGACACTTTCAGCCTCTAGTCTGATGAAGTGATCTAGCAAGAGCTGACCAAAATCTCTCTAGATAAATATATGTTCCATCACATATCAATATTTTGAATGTGGTAATTCTTTTTACAGATAATGTCATATTTCATTGGTTTCCTTTTCCACAGTAAACACACGACACTGTTGAATATCTACAAAGGTATAGTTCCACTGTAGTTTAAACAGACCTTTTGTAAAGGTCAGTTCGATTATTTCAATTACCTGCTGGGGTTAATAAAACCTGCCTGCTTCCAGATGTCATTCTGTCAAACATGAACTGAAGCACCTAAAACAGGGGTCCTCAAACTTTTTAAACACTGTCCCTCAGACACTGTCGGGGCCTGGACTATAGTTTGGAAAAAACCGATGGGGGAGTCGCCCACCTCACTGATGCCGCCGCCCTCCTCCCTAGCCCGGCCGCGCAGTCCGGAAAGGGTGGCCAGAAGGGACTGAAGGAACTTTGCCGCACCCGGGCTCTGGCTGGGGCGCAGATTAAGTGGCAGGAAGTCATCGGCGGCCGCTTGGGTTCCCCACGGCGGGGGGGGCGGGGAGTTCTGTAAATACCCGTGGGCCAGATTGAGGACCCTGGGGGTCCATACCCGGCCCACGGGCCATAGTTTGAGGACCCCTGACCTAAAATGTTACCCTGGTAGCACTTTCATTCTAAATTTTAGATTAAAAGCCTCACAAAACATAAACTCATGTTTATGCCATAGTATATGAGCAAGCAGGTATACTTTACTGTTTTGAGTCTTACCTAGAAATCTCTGCTTGGGAGTTCTTCTCTCCATCAACTGTAAATGGTGATGCTCCAGTTAATAATTCATACATAAGAACACCAACACTCCACCAATCAACAGCCTATAGAACAATAATTATGTACATTATGATACATTGAAGTAAAATTGTTAACAAAAGAAGGAACAAACCAATGCAGCTAGAAAACTAACTAGCAAAGAAAGAGTCCACCTATGAATAAGAAGGCAAACCTTGATACAATAAAGCATAAACAACTGCAGTATTGATTTGCAGTATTTTCTATGATAAACTATTTTTCTTTTGAAATCTCTCCACTTAGCTGCTTCAACTGATTTCTAAAGCTGAACCCTTTCCACTGACTACTAAAGTTCATTCCCTTGCACCCTCACTCCGAAATTCATTTTTACTTTTACCATTGTGGAGTGATAAGAATTCTAAAACGTATTCAAAATAACAGAGGAACCTAAGCTTTGCTAAGAAGTAGTGGAACCTGAGCTTTTAGGAGCTTGAGAATGAAACTAAGGAACTTATAAAAAGCACATTTAAGATCACAGGTCCCTGTTAATCAGGACACCTGAAAATGCTTTGGAATTTTATCTTATATTCCCTGGTAACACATGTGATCTTTGGCTTCCCATATACTAATCATATTATTCGTATTCCTGAAACCTCGTATTATTTCTCTCTTTCAAAAGAAAAGATGCTACTATGAATAAGAAAAGGAAGCAGTTTAGTCATTTCAACAAAATTCAAGTACAGGTGTTTGAATTCAGTTTTACTTCCATGAAATCTGCAAATCAGTGAAACTGAAGATCTGCTTTACTTATGTTGACAACATTAATACAATACAGGAAGACATTAGTGAAATGGTGATAATTTGGCCTCATATTTTAGTTTTTTTCTTAAAGCTATTTTATATATTCAGCCAAGAGTGTGTAGAAGAACTAGTTGAAGAAGTCTCTGTTGTTAGTAATTATCTTTACAAATTCACAATGATCAGAGAAAAATCATGAAGCGTATCCCAAAGAAGGTTTGTTTGGGTTTTTTTCTTGGAATGTGTTTTTCCAAAAGAAAAGGAAAATTTGCAGAATCAGAAATTAAATTTTTGAAAAAAATACTGAAATAACCAGAGCAAGTATTTTAGACAATCAAGACAGCTATCTAGAAGAGATTACAAACAGATTGACTAATGAGAGCATAGCACACCAAAGCAATCTCATTTAATCTTTTTAAAAATAAGATCTTTGAGTTACTAGATATGCAGTAAGTACGTAAATACCTTCTAACACTGGTAAGGCAAAGAGTCTGTGGTGTAAACAATTGCCATCGCACAGGTAGCTGCAAAATCACCCGTATTTATACGCTAACGTTTGGTATCAAACTCTGGAGCTACTTCTTATAGAATATTGCATGGCTCTGCACTACATCTAAAGAAAGTATCAGACAGAACCAATCAAAGATAAGAGAACAGAGATTCCTCTCTAAACCTGCCACAATATTGAATTTGTAAGCACTTGAGGAGACAGAATCATAATTCAAAGTGACTGGCATTGGAGAGATGCTCTGAAACTGGCAAGACTAAAGTAAGAAACAGAGTGCCCAAAAAAGCTTCAATTCATAAGATTGTAAAATTCCAGTTTTAATAATGACTAGGCAAGCAGTACAGTAGAAAAAGATGCAGAGGTTATAGTGGAAAACAAAGTAGGTGTGAGAAAATGACTAAGCGAAAAGACAAAGCACATTCTATTTTAACAGAAGAATCAGGGAGGTAATAATTCTGCAATGCCTCAAACTGCCAACTCTTAGTTGAAGCACTGTGTCCACTACAGTGCTCCCTACCTGAAAAAAATACACAAGCAAATTCAGACCAAAAGAGGAGCAGAATGCATAGGAAAGGAAAGCAACAAATCTTCTCAGGCAAAAGTCAGACTGACTCCAGTTAGTCTAGAAAAAGGAGGTGGAGGGTGACGTAATTTTCTTCTAAGACAAATATTGATCAAATATATTCCATGACCCCCAACAGAAAAAGAAGTCAACTGAATCTAAAAAAACCCAGACATTAAATATTCTTCAAAACTTTTCATATAGCCAGCAATCAGAATATTTTATCTAGTAATATTGCAGAATGCTTTTGGGGTGCAGGAGTTTTTTTTTGTTTCAAATACAGTCTGTGAATTTATGCTTGTCTTGATCTTTCCCATAAATTACTGACACTTTCATTCATAACAAAACTTGATCCTCAGGCTCAACAGGATTAATTTTTACAATCTGAGAACATTTATAACATTAATTGATATTAATAACCCACTCCATACCTCAAGAAAGATAATAGATTTCCCTGATGTATAATTTCAAAAATATATCAGAATTACCATAAAACAGTCATTTTTCTATTCTGAACTAAATTTTAAAGGAAGTGTCAGCAAACACTGCACATTTGTCCCACTGCAAATTTAGAACAAATTTTGAACAGAACAGAAATAAGCCTCAATACCTTTAGAAATATGCTTTTTCACTTCAGATTAAAAACTGAAAAAACATCATATTTATGTTCTTAAATATAGGCAATAATCTGTTTTAGGACAACCTGAAATAAAATGTTTAAATAAGACACTACCACACTTCATTGTTCAGCTTGAGGGATTTTTGTAGTGTTGCCTAAAGTATTAGTTTATTTTCAGTAATAAAATTCAACAGAATATACCTTATCGTGTCCTGTATCTCCTCCTCTTACAATATCTGGAGCCATGTATTCTATGGTTCCACAGAAGGAATATGCTCTCTCATTCTAGCAAAAAAAGAAAATAAAATTAATGTCAAACAATTATATTGTACAAATCCCATGGGACTGATATGGCTAACAGTTCCAAGATGCTGGCAGCAATTCTTCTCCAAATAGCTCAGAACTGCTAGCTAAATCATATTCCATCATACGCAGAGATGTATCATATAATGCTACAGAACATTTACAGTATTCTACGAAAAAATAAAATGTCATAGACTTGTGTGGCCATCTAAGATAACACACAAAAATTAACGTACAGATATTTTTAAAACTTTCCCATAAGTCTAAATGATCTACAAATTTCAGAACTACAAAATAATACAGACACACTTTCTGAAGGCTGCAATAACAGTACTCTAGACAACAAATGAAACCTTTCCATTAAAAAGAACGTTTCGCTGTAAGATGTAACAATTGACTAAATTGGATACAAGATCCTTTGGGTTCCCCACATTTAGGAATTTATTATGACCTCTAGAAAAGTAATTTTATTTTGCAACACACATATAAAACACACAACATTCTCCCAAGAAGAGACTTGGAGAGAGACAGGAGAGAGAAAGAGAAAGGCAGACAGAGCTGTAAATCTAATTTTATTCTCCACACTGAATTTATTGTCTTGATTATGTTCAACACTAAGATGCTTTCACAGGCATGTATAATTGTTCCCTGTTAACGATTTACCTTTGAGGTCAACATGAGGTCATGCTGTACCTTGCTAATGACGAAAGCACATGTGTTTGGGCCATGCAACATTGTTCCTCCCTTATCCTTCAAGCTTCTAGCATTTTGGGGAGAGATCCTGATAGGTCCTTTAAAGAAGAGTGTTCAAAAAAGCAAATATTTCAAAAGTCAGGTTTTACATATGTAGATTCAGATTTGGAGTTTAAAACAGGTGCTATATAAGAAAATGTACTACACTAATGAGAGGAATCTTCTAAAAGTAGAAATAGTGCTCAGTGCTACCCTGAGGCATAAAAATTTAAACAGTCCAACAGCATATTATTAAACTGTATTTATTAAAATACATATACTGTGACTGGTTTTGGGGGGTAAAATTCTGAGTTCAAAATAGTTATAGGCCTCATTTCGTTCAAATAGTAACTTGAAATACTAACTTCTGAGACAAAACCATAAAATTCAACTTTTCAGGATTCCACTTTCTTTTGACACAACTATTGTTTCTCTTTGATTATCCTTTCGGGTAACTTATCTAAAAGAAAAATAGCATAATAAAAAGCAAAACCAAAAAGATTTCAGAAAACCCTACCCCTCCATCCTGGCATCGACCAATCTAAAGCTACTTGTATATCCTGCTGCTCACTTTTCCTTCAGTGGGGAGGAAGGGAAAGGGGAAGAAGAGGAAGAAGGAAAAGGAAGGGAAGTGAAAACTACAAAATGAAACTTTTCTTTGCTTGCTACCTCTCCAAAGAGTAAAGATAATGCTGCCAAGCCTAGATTTAAGAACACTATTTATAATGCTAATATATAAAAAGAAATGGGTGAAAATTATCATTTACTTAGCTGCAAATTTAGCTGAATTATGAAATTTGCCGAATTATGTCCTTGTCTCCACGTTATGTAACAAAGCTAGGCTGCAGGATACTACAGTGACAAGAAAGACTGGGGAGCTGTGTATGAACACATACAGTGGTACAGCAGAACCCTTATGATCTCAGGTACCTTTTGCTAGTGAGAAGTCTGAGTAAAAACATTTCAAAACATGTAGAATTATTAGTAGGAGCTTTTCTGAGGAACAATTACAATCCTTACCATACATAATGGGTGGTTCTGATTTTCAGTTCTATTTACTTTTTACCTTTTTTACATTCTACAATAATTTCAGCTTTTAATAGGAAAGGATTTCTGAAGCATTATCTGGAAATTAGTTTATTTCCTTCTTAAATCCACATCTGAGGTATTTTTTTGTCCCTTGTAAAATTCAGTGTTTAAAAACCAAAAAATAATTTTGGAGGTTTAAAAAATTGATACTGTGTAACTTTAAATCATTTCCTCTTATTAAATTAATAATTAAAAACTCATACTGTAAGACACAAATGAGCATTTATAAATTAAAAATACTCCGAGACATGTTTGCAACGACGTTTATAAAGACCCCAACTTCAAATCCACATAGGTAAGCAGCTGTATCCTTTAGCTCTTGCTTCCTTTTCAGTTTAGAAGTGCTCTGCTGCTGAAATTCAAAGTTGCACAGAGCCAAGAAGCAGCATGCACATGGTTATCCCAAGCGGAGTTCTTGGCAAGGAATTAAGTAGTAAATTGGAGCTCAGCACTAGCTAGTAAAAACCAAAGATGGATCCAGGGAGCATTTTCTTCATAATCAACACTGATTGGCCATCACATATACTAGTGTCATGGTCCAGAAGCCCAGTTGGAACCCGCTTATGACTGTTACAGAGTGACCATCAAGAAAAAACACTCTGATGTCAACTATTTATAGTTTCTTATTTAACCACACACAGAAGTACAGAGGACTACAGCACTCCCCAGAACATTAATAAAACCAGCTGTCTGAAAGCAAAGTATTCCAACTCAACTACAGATTGACACAGATTTGCCTTCAAAAGATGCTGCAGAATGTCCTGACCAGACAGCTGAAGGCACAAAATCTGGATACTTCTTTGTTAGACACCTCCATTTATTTATATTAAATTACAAGCCCCACCAAGTACATCTAGCTGTTCCTTACAGAATACAGTTGTTACAGTATTTAGTTTCACTAGAAGCATTTATGTAAGTTGGTCATTGTTAAATATGCCTCTTCTAGGGAGCCACTGGTAGCCTTTACTATTATGCATTACATGTGGGTTTTCAAAAGAAAAGAAAGACACAGACATACTGGAGAGAGTCCAGCAAAGGACCACTAAGATGATTAAGGAGCTGGAACAGATGAAGAAAGGCTGAGAGAGCTGGGACTTTTCCACCTGGAGAAGGGAAGGCTCTGGGGGAGATCTCATCAATGTATACAAATGCCTGAAGATGCCCAATCACAGGACTAGAGGCAATGGAAACAACCTGAAACAGGAGACTCCCTCTGAACATTATCAGGAAACACTCTTTTTTTACTGTGAGGGTGACTGAGCACTGGCACAGGTCATCCAGGAAGGTGGTGGAATCTCCCTCCTTGAAGATATTCACAAGGCAACTAGACATGGTTGTGAGCAACTGATTCTAGGTGACCCTGTTTGAGCATGTCAGCTGGATCAGATAACCTCCAGAGGTCCCATTCAACCTCAACCACTCTGTGATTCTTTGACAAAAAGTCACTGTAAATTGTATTTCATCATTCAACTGTAAAATCACATTTCACTCAAAAAAGTCAAGTATGCAGCGCCCCACAATTTCAAAACCAACAACCAAACACCATTTTGTATGTTGTCCCTCAAAATTTATATTTCATTCAACTTCATAACACAATCCAAAATCCAGAATCCACCTTATTAATACTTTCACATTATGAGATGTATGACAAGAAAGGAAGTTATTAAACAACAACTGAACTTGGATTACGTACAGGTGAAATCTTACTGAACACACACATCTCGGAAATACTCAAATTTAAAAATTTTTTTGCATAATGCAGAATGCTTATTTTCTTCCCTCACTCAGCACGTATGCCTTAAACAGCACGGCTCTCTCTTCAGAGTTGCAGAACTGCAAGCAATCAGAAACTAACAGAAGGGAACAGAATTGTGGCTAATCCATCTCTATTAATTCAATATGACAATATGGACCTTGTCTTTGAAAGGGTGTCATTATATTTGTTCCCAATCAGCAGCAATTCCATGCTTACAGATACTCTGGAGATAGAACCATAGAATCATTTTGGATGGAAAAGACCTTTAATATCATCTGGTCCAATCATTAACTTAACACTGCCAAGCCCACCACTAACCCATGTCCCTAAGCACCTCATAGTCTTCAGTCTTCTAGTACAAAACAGCTAGTTTTGATTTCTGTTTTTTTCTTTACCAAGTTCAGCATAGTTTAGGCAGTTGCGTATTTTTTAGTAAAGGTATACAAAAATGGCTACTTCAAACCCATGAGCTGCTTAAGACTGCAACAACTTTTCATGAAGTCACTGATACAAAGAGAATTTTGTCAGAGTTCTAGATCAGCGAACATAGGTTCACCTGGACAGCCAGGCAGTTCACTTTGTTAAAACATCCCTCTGTTAAATAAGAAAAAGAACCAGTTATACTCCCTTAAGATTTACTCTTCAAGATGAACTACACACTGACAGTATGTGTCAGTCTATACGTCTTACTGGACTGTTCCTAAAAAATGCTCTAGTCCTACACATGGGGTAGACCTCTCACTTTTCCTACTCTGTTTACGGCAATATAAAAAAAAGATCCAAGTTCCTTGCAATCATTCTGACTGATTTGAGCATCCTCATATAATATAACTGCTTTACCTTGCTAGGGCACTTTCAATACCACATCTGTATGATCCCTGCAGCATTTTCTCCAGGTTATCTATTTTAGTATCCCATTTTCCTTCATCAAAAAAGAAAGGGTGTAATTTACCTTCCAACCACAAAATTGTGATAGCCACCAAGGAGCTTTATGGCAGAGAATTAGAATTGTGGGACTGTCCAACATGAAAAGGTGTAATGTGGATCAGCATTCCTCCTGGAAGACAGTCACTTCACCAAAGAAAACCTCAGAGCAGCGTCTTCTTTACTAAGACTATGTACACTGACACTGGCAGGTTGACCACAATGATACCATTTCCAGAGATCAAAAAACCTAGTGCCAGAATTCAATCAAAAGTGCTGACAGAAGAATGAAGGTCTTGCACTATCAAGCTCTTGATCTTGTGGTATCATTACTTGGCCCCACTTTATAACCAAGGAACGTTTGGCAGGCATTTGAAACTACCTGAAGTTGTAGAAAGCATGTGTGAACTTCTCAAAGACAGAGAGGACCTGTGTCTTCAGAGTACTCTAATGAGCCCCCTCATCAAGTAAAAAATGCCTGTTAGCAGTGGCAAAAAAGGAAGAAACTCCATTTCTATGCAGAGATTAATCAAACTCATCACATCCACAGGAAAAGCCTGACAGAGAAACAGTCACTATTGTAATACAAGGATATGTTCTTGAGAGTACATCTAGTTTACAGCAATGCAAATTCAGTGCAGTAAAATATGTAATGGTAGCCCAGACAGTTATTAAGTCTCATAACTGTTCAACAGGTCATGACAAGATATGTGGGACGAGCTGTCATTCCAAAGTGAACCACAGCAGGACCAAGAAATCACACATGCACAACATACTCTTAAAAGGATCATCTCTACTGGGCCAAACTGCCTTTTGGCAGCCAACTATTTAGATGAAGGGCTATTCCCTATGTCTCTGTTTTAAGAAGTTACTGTGCTGGAAGGATGGCATTAGTTTCCAGTGCCACAAAAACACCACACAGCCCAAATGGTCTGAGACTATTTGATTCAATGTCCTAACACATCCACTGGTACTGGGCAAAGAAACAGAGCCAAGAGACTCAGGACAGAAGTTTCCCAATAGACAGGGGTCAAAGGGCTGCATTTTTTTATTACATACACTCAAAGATCTGCATCTGATGAACAAACTGTGTTTTAACACTTCGCCAAAGACATCTTTGGCTAGGAAGACATGGGTGGACAACTGTCTGAATGTCAGGGCCAAACTGGTATTCATAAAGTAAAAAAAAAGAGTCTTAGAGCAGAGGACCCGATCCCAAGGGACTGTTACACGGTATTATAACTTCTTCAACAAGCAGAAAACATCATTAGTTCAGGGACACAAAAAACCCTGAAACATCACATTAACCATACCCTATGGAAACTGAGATATGCATAACTGGAAAGTGCATCTTGTGATTGTCATGCTTACTTAGAGCATGGTAGAGAAGGCATCCAAGTCAGCTTGAAGGAAAGTACAGAAAACAGCTTTTCAAGCTCCAAAGCAGCCCCAAAGCAAAAGAAGATGACCTACATTGAATGGTTCAAGAATCCAGCAGGCAAGGGCTGATATGTTGAGTAACTCCTGAGTCAATGGTGTCATCACCATGTTGTTGCTGAGTACTAAAGAAAATAAGTTTTCTGTTTAGACTTCTGCAGGAAACTAGAAGCTACATCAAGGAACACAAAATTTATACAAACATTAAGGACGAAAAGCACCCCTCTGTTGCCAAATTTGTTGTTTGTAGAAGAGACAGACTGAGCAAACTGGAGCATGTCATTTGACCACTGGAAAAACTGGAACAAAAACAAAAATAAAAAATAAAATTTAAAAAAAAAAATCAAATGAAGTCTTAAGAACCCTCGAGATCTTGTTTCAGAGGCCTCAGGAACAAAACAAACACATTATCAAAGCAAAGCACTCAAAAATGTAAAAGAAGTCTACAGAGGTGTGAATGCTGGAAGGGGCGAGTTGAGGGTAAAGCTAGCTAACCAAATACTAACATAGGTAAAACAAAACAACCACATCTGCAAAGAATAACCAGATACTCTAGACAGAGTATCTGACTCAGAATACTGAGCCATATTCCAAGTACACTGCTCTGTGTATGTGCACCAAGCCCAAGGAGAGCATCTCCTTGCCATACGAATACTGTTTTGGGAAACTGCTTCAGAGCTTGAGCATTTCTGAGTTTATCTCCAAAGTTTAAACAGAAATATGGAAAGCACTCAAGTGTCTTAAGGTAGTCATTCTGCCATTTGAAGATGTATTATTTAACATTTAAATATAGGGCCTTTGAAGTACTTCAACTTGACGAACTGCATTCAAACAACACATGCCACTGCTCCAACAGACACTTGAGTCCTTCAATCCTGCGACTTACTTTATTCACAACAGTCTTTGTGCAAACATATTTTAGCCAGAGGATTAGCCAAGCATTCACTGAAGCCATTCTTTTCAGCATTCACAATTAGAACCCACTCCAACTACATGAAAGGTCACCTTTGAAACAGAACAGACTGCTTCTGTTCAACTACTTAATGCACAAATACTTTGTCCTGAACTGAGCTAGACTACTACCCTGAACATCAGATATGACATGTCCTGGAACCACACTACTATCATATTCCTTCAAACCATGAAATCTGATTCCTTAAATGAATTTTGCAACTTAAGAAAAATATTAAGTAAAACCAAATCTACTCTCTCTGTGTGTTCTTTAATAGTGTATATATTGCCTAATAGAAACTCCTTGCTCATAGAAGCAATGGTAGGATATGGTCAAAAGGCTTAGTTAAACCCTAGAGCACATGATTTCTAGTGTAAGATTTTCAAGAAATGGAAACTACACAATAGTTGGGAAAGGACACTTCTCAGCTACTAAACTGACTTGAACTTTAATTCCTTGCGTTGTATATTATATAAAATATTCTAGGAACAATCAAATAGCCTACAAATTACTCTTTTAGTGTATTTAATACTTAAAAAAACAAGACCAAAAGCAAGAAACACTAAGTGCTGTCAGGCCAAAGATAAAGACAGCCTCTGGAGTTAAGTCAGAGTTGCAATCTCTGACGCATGCATTTCATCTGTCAGCAACAACTTTGCAACGGAGGAGCACCAAGTGACACAGAGCAAGAGGGTGCAATGGAATCGAAGGGAACCAGATAGCCAGACAGCAGCTCACTGAAGACACTCAAGGCTGCTCTCAGGACTGACTCTCCACAACTGCATTGGGGATTTTCCAATCCAAGCAAGAATTACTGAATCTTGTCACTTTTCTGTTACAGAAAAATAATAGAATTACTATGCATGTTTTGGCTGGGTTCTTCCACAAATTTCAGCAACATTCTTATGAGATTGCGTTTGTCTGTACTTGTTAGCTGGCAAATTAAATTGCTTCATTCACTTAACCTGATCGCACTTTTATGAGGGTTTCAAAATGTTATGACCTAGCAAAACAAGGTGAATGCTTAGCTGTTGTTGGAGGTACTCTGAAATTGCATCACAAGTTTAAACTAGGTTTTTAAGTAAAGAGACTGTATCTGTATTACACTAAAGGCAATTCCTCCTTATTGCATGGGTAGTAACATTCTCTGTACCAACTTTCAGATCAGGTATACAGATGAATCAGACTGACAAAAATCAGACTTCAGCTAAAACTTCACACATACTGGGTCTTCTCTTTAAGTAATCATCTAGCAGATTATGCTTGATGTGAATGTGTATGCCCTCACTCAAGAGGGTAAAGGAGACTCCAATTCTGAACCAGAAATGGCAACAAGCAGTAATAGTAGTAGAAACACGCTAAACAGGCAGTGAATCGTTTTACAGAATAAGACTAATGTGCTTTTATGAGGTTCCTGCAGTATCTCAATGTGCATATTTATCAGTATCAATATAATAGGACTAGCTTCAGCTGCCACAGTATGGCATATGGTCCTCCTATTTTATGTTTTTATCAATGTCTTAGTTAACACGGAAGAATATTTTAAACTGTCCTTCTAATAAATTTTAAATTTATTCAATGCATATTTGGAAATTGACAGAAGCATCATTCAATCTACTGTTTTTATGAGGTCATTGAAGAAAAAACACTAGTTCAGAAATAAATAAATCAGACAGTAAAGGCTGAAAGGACTAAGACTCGGACTGAACAGTGGTATGGGCGCACCTAAGCAGTTTCAAGATCACATGAAATGATTTCCTTGTCCTTTTAACAGCAACATATAACCAATCTCTTAATCTCCTCATACACCTGAAGTAGTAGATCATTTCTAGGTTTGCCATACAGATGCCAGTATTTGTACTGTGCTAGAGAAGTCTCACCATTGCTTTCATTTGACTAACCCAGTGAAAGAGGCTGGAGTAAAACTACCTTCCTTATCTGCTTATACCTCTAAACAAATGTTTCAAATCCAAAGCTGTCTTTCTTCCTTTGTTAAAGAACTGCAAAGTCAAGTTAACCTCCGGGGGTTAAAGCATCTGTACTCAAGACCAGCACTGGCACAATGTAGTTGAGTAACCTGTGTGTAAACTTGTCAGGGGCCTCCTCTACCTTTAGCTGGGAGCTGAAGTTCAGGCTCTTGTTCTTGATCCATGTGTCAGCCACGCAGCAGATATGCCTCTACTTGGCTGTGTACCTCACTGATCCTGATCCACCAACTCAAATCCTGCCTTAACTTCAAGCCTTTCTCCTCACAATAAGCTTGCCTGATAGCCACCAGGCTGTGGTTATCTGAGCATGTCTTACTGCCACAAGACTTGCTCTAAGCTTCTTGTTTGGCAGCTGTGGGATAGCATCACTGGCCAGTGAGGGTACTAATCCATGCCTGCCTCGCTGTCACCCTCAGCTCCCAGCTCACACTAATGCAGGGACCAGTCTCCCCATCCTGCTGTCCCCTGACAAACTACTCAAGAACCACAGGTCCTCTACAAACAGATTTGAAGTTCCTCAGTCTTAGGAAGTTGAAGAGTTCAGCAGTATCGCAGAGTATCTCATGCATCAGCAAACTGTCCATAAGCTACTGATCAAGTGAGTCAGAGTTCCCTTGCTATGCTTAATGAGAAAACTAGGACCATAGGATAAATCAAAAGAATAAATGGAAGTTTACTTGCAGTGCTGTAGAGGCCACATAGCAGAGGTGCTACTAACAAGGTGATTTGCTAAACGGATTTGCATTTCAGGAAACCAATGCCATCCAAGATGAGTGTTTTGTACGAGGTTCTTCTCAAAATTCCAACTTTTGGAAGACTTATTTTCTAAGGAATTGTCTTATGAGGAGAGAGGTAACTACCAAAGGCATTTGTATGCTCTCAGATATATTGTTTGAAGACTGACAACATCCAGTATTCACTACCTAATTATTTTTAAACTTCATTAAGCAAACACAAAAACTTCAAAACAAAAACTAAGCTAATGCAGAAGATATGTACCAATGCAGAAGAATCGGGCATTTCACTATACTCTGGAAAAAAGTGTACTTTATGGGACTTAATTAACAAGAAAAATGTTAACTGCTATGCACAGTCCAATAGAACAGATTACTACTACAGTGATTCAATGAATGTGTTCAAATAATTTTTCTAAGACTTAAAAATCTCCATGCCTACCAAAGTATGATTTTTAGCGTAGTTACAGAACTAAAGAAAATGTGAGGGGAGGGGGAGAAAAAAAAAAAAAAGAGATTTGGAGTATGAAGTAGCATCTTAATAATCATAAAATGAAGACCAGACCTGATGATTAGATGACATTAGCCAAATCAAAACTACACCAGCATACAAGGAGAGTTATTAACAAGATAAAAAGATAAAAATATGCCTAGGCCGCAAATCCAGAATACACATATACTACACAAGAAATAAGATTAGAGAGAAAAAAAAAAAAAAAAAAAAAAAGAAAAACCAAAAAAAAACCACCACAATTTAGTTTGTTTTTCCTAAAGGTAAATGAAATGCAAGACTCATGAAAAAAATAGCAACACCAAAGTGATTGCACATATGCAATTAACAAAACAGTGCTGTAGAAGTTTCAATATAGTGTCTGTCAGTCCTATCAAATCCTTGTGCCCCTGATAATAATTACTATTAATGTCACATGCAAAATATATTCTACATCAGTTAGGAACTCAACTGAGATGAATAAAAGCATAAGGCTAAAAAGTGTCTTTTCTTTACCTCAATTTTCTTTGCAATTCAGTTTCAGAGTTAAAAAACCAAAAGCCTTAAATTCATCATGGGCCTAAGAATGCAAGTGCCATAAAGCTTAATACTAAAAAGGTACTATTCATTTCAATCTCTCAATCTCTTACCTAATTTCATTCTGTGGTTAGGGTAGTCAAACCATAGGTCAGAAGTAATTTCGTACCTAAATACCTTGTGATACTGCCCTATACTATGTGAAAATTCATTTCTATTCAACTATTTCATCCCAGTCAGGTTATTTTGTCTTTCTGCATGAAAATACAACCATACAGACCTCACTTTAAAAATAAAACAGGCAAAACCAGACTGCCATTTCACTTGTACAAGACAAATTTCAATTTTTAGTGAAACAGTAGTATAAAACATCTTAGAGCCCTTAAAACCACACTGTTCTCAGCTTGGATTTGTAATTCTTGCCGGTTACAAGCACCTCCACATAACAACTGTAAAACAAAGAGGATGCTTGACAATGCACTCTTCACACTCATGCTTCACTAGTGCATGGCAGAAATGACTAGGTTTCTGCTTTCCTGAAACTCACATGCATTTGCTTCCTTTCACTCAAACACTACTTAGGAAAAGCAGCTTCCCATCTCTTCGTTGTTGAAAAGACAGTTAATCTGCTATAGTTATTATAGTCAAGAAATAGTACACTCTCTTTATTATAAAACAATGTTAGATTCTATACTAGCTTAGGTACCTGGAAATATTTAACAACTATCAGATTAAAGCAGGGATAATGAAAACATTAAACTACAATGTGTTCTAGCAAGTATCCCTAACCACAAAACCATCTGAAATTCATAAATACATGGTAAAGAATTCTCTCCGATACAAAGTCTAAACATAGCACAGGCCTGTAATTGCTGATATTTTTAATACATTCTTAATAACCTAAATATATATTGTTTCAGAAGATATAATCCAAGGCGGGGGGGGGTGGTGGTGGTGGTGGTGGTGTTACTGGAATAAATTCCAATAGCAGAAGTATTCTCATTTAATGGTACATTGCTTGCAAGAAGCAGAGTGAGCCAGGGAAGAAGTGTGAAGAATGCAGGAGAACGGAAAGCACACTGCTCTGATTAAATTGCAAATGCTACACTCTTATCGAATTTATGCAGTTGAGTAATTTTATTTAGAAGTCCTACCCAATGAGCATGAACACAAATATAAAGCTATGCAGTTATACGGGCAAATTTCACCTCTTGTAAGTATAGTGGTGCAGAAGCGTAAGTTAAGTATCTTTTGTAACGTGAATTGTAAGTGTTGTAGTAGTAACTGAACTGTGTACAGAGACTACAATACAAAATGTCAATTTCTATCTGTAAATGGGTCATTCTAATCATGTTTAGGTTCAGTAGTTAAATTACTATAGCACACATGAAAACTGTAGTCAAGGGTAGACACCTCCTTAGATTTTTGAAAGCAAACAATACAACTGCAGTTACTTTTTTCCTCAAAAGAAACACTAGAAATGTTGAGCTTTTTTGACAGGAAATACAAATATAAAATGTGAAGAAGAATATGAGAAAAAAAATACAGTTAAAGGAAGAGATTTCTGAGGTATGTACTGAAAATGTAATGGACTAGAGTCAGAGGAAGCAACATTAAATGACCAAGCAGCAAAACTACTTTATTCAATGACAACTGGAGAAAGAGGAATCCGATTCAGCGTGTGGGAAAATCAGACAGGCATCTCTGACGCCTATCCAAGTCTTCCCCTTGCCTTGCACTGCTTGTAGATGACATCCTGAAGGTGAGCATGGATGAGAAATAAATGTAAGTGTATTTCCTAAAATTATCTGTTTTGAGACTTAATAAGGTCCAAATTCATTATGACATTCTTATCACATGGAAGATTTTGGCTTCATTCAAGTTTGACTCAAAGGCTGGAGAACAGCTCCTTTTCTCTCCCAGCAGTGCAGCAATACCACTCCATGTACTTTACTCAATCTCATGTCTCCTGCACAGCTTCTCTCACAACTCTGAGCAGGTCCTACTCTCCACAGCCATACCTTCTACTATCATTCTTTCCTGCTGAAAACAATCTCTCTCTAGTTCCTCTCTTTCACTGGTCTGGCAATCTACTAACTCCTGTCATGCCAGTTGAACCTCCTCTGGGTTCCTCCCCTGCTGTAATTTAAAAGGAATACACTGACACTATCTGTACTATTTCCCTGCTTCAGAACATAACATTTCATTTCTCTTAATACAGTATCTCCAAGATCCTACCAGACTCCATTTGAAATGCAAATATACTAGAGGAAACTACCAGCTACATATTTTTAGAAAACCCCTCTGCTGCTTCTAACAAAGACTTCAAGATTTGCAGTCCCAGATTTCAATATCCCTGATACCTAAAGTGAAAGCCAAAAAATAGCCATTTTTAAATTCTCTCAGAAGGGAAACACTACACAATTTTGACTCTCTGAAATCTAAAGAGTATATCTGAAGATAAAACTGTACCTTACAAATAATTAGCAACTAACATCAACAGTCAGAGATCACTCTGTTAGGTACTATGCACGTATTTTATAAGACAAGTTTTTATCCTTAAAGCTTGCAATTAAGCTTATCAAAAGTGACACAAAGACATGAGAATGAGACAAGATAATAACACATTAATTACTGTTAGCATAAAGAAGAGTCATAGCATACCATTTGCCTAGTCACTGCGAAGTATTAGCACAGTCAAGCATTTTTAAAAAGGCACCTGACAATGATAATGTAAGTGGCTTTCAGATTTATATAGATCTCTCCTTTCTCACATAAAGGGCAGAAGGAGGGAGCACGAAGGCATTTCAGTATTTCCAGGAAAACTAGAACAGACAAAAATGTCTGACAACACTGGCAGGCCAAAGACCAATAACTGAAAGCTCAGAACCCAGTAAAACAGACTACTAGATTTTGTTCTATGAAGTTAGAGTCTAGAATGAAGTTTTCCTCCCCTCTCAAATGTGTCTATGACTTCAGTGAGATATAATCTGACTTTGTGATCTTGCTGAATTCTGTCCACACTTAATGGAGGTTCAAATACTCACCTCATCGGTAAGAAACTCTTTACTCAGGCCAAAGTCTGTCAGCACCACGTGGCCATCAGAATCGAGGAGAATGTTCTCAAGTTTTATATCCCGATATATAATCCCCAACTGTAAATAGAATACAAAAAAAAGTATTTCCAAATCAGTGTAACCACATCAAGGAGACATAATATAAAGCTAGCAAAATTCCCATTATTATGGTAATCGGACACTTGAAAGTTGTACCTCAATAAGGACAATTTTAAAACGCCTTTGAAGAAATAACTTCAAGCAACTTAATTCTCAGAAATTATGCTATGCCTTAACCTCTTTAAATTTAAAGGACACGCCATATCCTTTGAGTCTAAAAGTGACTGAGTACTTGCTTGAGTGCAAAACACTGTTCAGCTTTCATTAAGAATTAAAATGGATGCTTCTGTAATACGTTCTAGACCATATACTCATGCTTTGTAAAAGTCTACAAATCTACTTACTACCTCTGAAAACTATAATACTTTTCACATCTACAGTTGTGCCAAATTTCAGAACTGTTTAACTGTATCTAAACAAGAACAACTGAACAACAGTATAACCCAAACACTGTTCATGTTGATGACAAATTAGTTTTACTAACATACACCATTTCACAAGGATTACTAAATATAAGCAATCATTTGCCAGTAACAACACTTCGCACTGCAGACAAAAACTTGCAGCCTTAGTCTGGTGTGCATGAATAGACACTTCATTAGGAAGTCTAATTATACAACCAATGTCCCATTACTATATAAAGTTACTCTGAATTTAAAACAAACTAAAAAAAAAAAAAATAGTTCTCCTTACTAACTTTATATGATGCAAAAAGAATAGCTGTAGTTCCACAAAATTAGTCCCAGGATAAAGTTACTTTACCTTGTGGAGATGTTCAAGTGCCAAAACAATTTCCCCAATGTAAATTTGCACCTCATTTTCTGAGAATCTCTCTCTGTGTGAAAGGTGAGTAAACAGTTCTCCTCCATTTATATAGTCTGAAAGTAGAACAAAGAATCTTATAATTTCACTTTCTGACACCTTAATTTTCTTAGTGGAATATTAATAGGTACTTTGTAAGTTATTAAATAAAAGCATCTGATCCCAGAACATCTTATTTTATTGTAATTCAGTAATATTTCATTATGTTGTACAACACTCAATTTCCTTCTTAGAGGACTGATGGAAGAACATGACCAATTTTTAAATAAGCAGCAAAACCTCAAATATCCATAAATTATAAATATGAATATTTTTTACAAAATCAATAATTTAGGAATATGAAAAGGAAGGAGTACAAATGGTATCTACAAGCAGAACATTTGTTCCTCTTAAGTATTTCATAAGAGTGAATAAGGCAGACAAAGAAAAGGAATTCAGAAAACAAGTATTAGGTGAAATAAACAACTATGGGCAATTACAAATTTTACCCTTTACCAAGGGGACCTTTGATGGCAAAACTTACTGGAGGAGATTATTTCCACATACGCTCCCTCATGAAAGCCACACTTTCACTCTTTGCAGGCTATGACACAAGGGTTTTCCAACAGGTTGGGGGGCGGGGGGTGGATAAGTAACTATTACAACAGAGCTCCACTGCAACACACATTTTAGAGGTAGAGCTGTTTGCGCTAGCAGTGTACATTAAAGCCATTAATTTGCAACCCCACATTCCCCTATTTTATTTGAGGTCCACATATACAGAGCAGGGAATATACACTACATCATCTTACTCAATGTTTTCTTGAATATGGTTTCTGAAGATTCACTGGAATCATAGATAAATCCATGAAAAAGGTCCAATTCTATTACAAATAAGTTAATACTTAGAAGGAGAAAGCATATATAAAAATTATAGACATTCTGGTCTCTCCTCTTTTTAGTTCTCCAGCTCCCTGTTTGGGAAGAAATATTAGCATAATCAAACAATATGAGGAAGATTATTTATCTGAATCAGTAAGCATGTGAAAAAAATAAATTACCCACATTTTACAACTGCTTCCCTCTCCCCCCCAAAAACCCAAACTTCAGCATTCTAATCACAGAAAATAAATATAATGGAAACAATTTTTTAAAGTATTTCTAATTGGAACTGCTAACTTTGTACAAAGTAAGAACTGAATTCCCAGGCACTGTTCTAAGGACTGGGACACATACAAACCAAAACTGCCACAGGAGTGACAAGAACAAGTCTAATTCTATTCAGGTTACAACCACAGCCCAATGAAACAACTGGCCTTCAAATTCTTGGTGCTTGATCAAATGCACCACCAATACAAGGTGGGGGAATCAATTACTTCAATATAAACTCCATCTGACAGTTCAGATCTTTTTTTTTTTTTTTTAGTATAGACAGGTTAATTTTGTGTAACAAGTTTTGTATAGAACTGTTACTTACATGGATATGATACTTTGTTCTTTCAATCATAGCTTAAAGTCATCCTAAAAACTGGAAGCAACTCCAAACCCTGTGTTCTGGAAATTTGGCAGAAACACAGCTGCACGTCTGCACTTGATCCAGACTAAACTCAGATGGCCATGTAATCTGATGGCATGAAGAAATTGATTCAATATTGCACTGAGGCTCCAACCCTAAAACCCCTTGAAAATTGAATAACATGTTGCTCATACAAGTTCAGCTAGGTACATGAACAAAGCTAGGTAGAAAGACTGTTTTCCCCAAAAATTCAGAAGCCTCTGAAACACAAATTCCAAACCAAAACCAAATATGTGATTTACAAAGATTTACATAATGAGACACAAAAAATTAAAAAAACCCAAAACCCTTTGTTGCATCAGGGAGACTGTGAAGCCCAGTTAACTACAAAGTAGCTTTAGGCCACATAAAGTAGAAGAGATTTTCATTGTTACAGAAAAAGTGATTAAAAGACATTTTTAAACCCTCTACTTACTCCCACTTTCTGCTAAAAAAAAAAAGGGAGAAAAGGACCTTCCAGGCCACATTTTCTGCAAATGGATTCAGGTAGACATTGTGGGAAAGCAAAAAACAAAATAAAAAGCCTTTAATTATACATCAGCCTTTAATTTCTTGCTTTAAACAACTCCTTAACATTGTGCTATGGTGGGCATGTGCCTAGTCTGCACTATCTGCTATGTGATGTTCTTCAGAACTGCTGGGCTCCCTTCTCTTTGACTCTTATGAGAATAGAATGTCAAGCTTTTAATTTTCCCTTCATATATGACGTTTTTCTGGCCTTCTACTTATCCTTGTCACCTATATTTTTAGAAAAAACGTATCTGATTTAAAGAATGGTACTATAATATTTAAAATACATGTTCACATTATGTTTCACTTAATATTTCAAAAAATTTTCCAAATCATTGATCAATAAATTCAATATAAAAAAATAAAATTTTTTAATCCAAGCATTAACTGCATCATTCCTTTTCCAGGTTTTTTTCTAGTACTCTAAGTAAGCAGTCTTTAAAAATGGCTTGTAATTTTCTTACAAATTCTAGAAGTTTTACCATATACCAAACACAACATTTGTTGCTGATCTGAAAGGTAGAAATTCCTAATTTTAGAGTCATACCAAGCCTTACAAACAAGCTCTACTTCCAGCACAGAAATGTGTGGGTTTGCATTGCCTCTCAACACCCAAAAATCAGAACATGCAAGTATCTCAATATTCAAAGATCAAATGGTTTCATAACAAAAAGTTTTGCCAGCAAATGCTTCCTGAACCAGCAGGTTTAGAGCTGATGCTAATGCTCTTTTCCAGCTCCTGAAGTAAGATGCTCTCTCCCTGGAAGTGTAGAATACCAGCTTAGATGGGGCTTTGAGC